>JBBPDA010120626.1:0-26574 GCA_037974385.1 Arnoldichthys spilopterus | reverse complement strand
TCAAATCTGCAATGTCCCAACTGGGCATCAAACAAAAATTTCACATTCCTTATCGTCCTCAAAGCAGTGGCTCTGTCGAGAGCCAGAACAAATCCATCAAGACAGCACTCCGTGCCTTGTTAACACAACATGGAGGAGGCTGGTTGAAACATTTACCTTACACTTTCCTTAGCCTCAGGTCCTCACCAAATCGTACTACTGGCCTGAGCCCATTCAAGCTTTGTATGGGTCGCCCTATGCCACTCCCCTATGATGCCCCTGTTTTACCCATCGGACCCTCTGGTCCTCCAAAAGACATTTTGCAGTCCTACTTACAGGCTCTGTCGAAGGCTTTGGAAGACAAACACTTCCTGGCTCTTACCAAACAAACTCTTTTTGATGAAAAGGCCATCCGTTCTCACCTTAATCACATGCCTCACATTTCAATTGGTGATCAAGTTCTCATCAAACGAGAAACTGTTATTGGGCCTCTGAAACATAAATACGATGGCCCTTATCAAGTCCTGCTTGTCACTCGTACCTCCGCCCTTGTCGAACACTCACCAGGTGACAGTCGATGGCATCATCTAACACAGCTCAAACGTTTTCCTGTTTCCATTACTAACCCTACAGCCTTTAAATATTAAGATTTCTTCACAGGTTTTGGGTTCTGGACCCCCTGCACAATGGAATCTCCTGTTTCCCATATATGTATACATTTATTCTGACTGTTGACTAATTATATTTCTCTCTAGGTTTTTCTGTCTCACTCTCTGACAGGTGCTGATAAAGGGGGAAAGGCCTTGCTGCCCTGCTCTCCCCAGTGCCATAAGGGGGGTGTTCTGTTTCCTGATTCCTGATGTGGACGATTTGTGACGTGGATCATCCCTGACGTGGACCCGTGCCAAGGATCTCTCCTTCCTTCTAGATGGATGATGACACCCTATCTGGACCCACTCCTTCGGACGTCATTGCTCCCCTAATGAAAGTTTCTGTCCTGCATAATTTATAACGTTACAAATTGCTTCTTAGATTTTAGTATTTAAGTATATTTTTCTAATTCTCATTCTTCTGAGAGAGACTGACAGTCCTGCTTGTTCGAGTTTGTTCACTAGTAGAGCCTTGAGGAAGAACCCCTTGTTCTAGTCAAGGGGGGGGGCCCTAAAAGGTGAAGACACATTAATAGCAGATCACTCAGTGATAAACTATTGATGTCCAACTACCTGTGAGCATAGCTTGCTCCAGCATCCAGTGACCTGTCTCCATCCAAAGAACTTCATTCATCTGGACTTCTACAAGCCATTACTGTATTATTGTAGTGTTTTATTCTTATTGTTTATTATTGTGTTTGCGCCTGTTACCACTTCACCAGTTGTGACACGTCATCCTTGGCTAATTTGCGCCTGACCATATTTATTTAACTTTTCTCTGGGTGGCATCTAAATTATTATTTATTATTTATGAAAATGCCTTGGCTTATTCATTAGGGGCTTGGACCAGATTTGGTAAAGCAGTTTTGAGACAACATCACTTCTAAAACGCACTATATAAATAAATCTGAATTTAATATTTGGATTTGTTAACATTTCCACACTCTAGTACTTATTTGGCCTTACAGGTGCTCAATGCTCCTACTCAAAAACTTCATCATTTAAAATTCGATTAATCATGGCCGCTTTTCGCCCATAAGGGGGAAATTGGTGAATTCGGACACTCATGCCGAGATCCCTTAAAACTTTAGGTCATCTTAACCGCCTTCAAACTAAGATGATTTCAAAATACACGTCTTTTCTGCACTTAATAATCAACCAAGACCAGATTACATTGACGCCAATGACTTACAAAAATTAACTGAAATGATTAAACACACACACATAGTGATGATAAACATGCACGTACCGCATTAGCTACATTATTACTCTATTTTCTAAGGTTCATCTCTTATCAACAATACTTCCATCTGAATCCAGACTTTTTGCTACTGAGGTCACAACTGGTTGAAACTTGTTCCACCGAAATCTGCTATAAAATGTACTTTTATTTGTGAGCATTTAGATTCATGGAGAGGCTCCATGAATCTGCCTGCTTTCTCTGCTCTCTGTGTCTGTGGGACATCCTAAATCTTTTGAAGGACACTATTTCCAGATGAGACATCTCTCTCTCTCTGTCTCTGTTAAATAAAACTTTTTAAATTACTTTACAGTGTAATTCTGACCTCTCCTTGAAGACACGTCGACACTCGCCAACATCACCCCGAACACACTATTGACCAGCTGTTCCGCCTATTTGAAGGCGGCGGGCAGCTTTGCCATGGGTAGCAGTCGACATATTCAGGAAAACCCGTCGACTACCACCCACCAACAAGTGCGTCCCTGCGACCTCGGGAGGTCTACCAGAGAGTCCTCCAGGCGGGACCCACGGCCCCCACGGGGTCTCCAAGGGCCTCAATTTCTTCATCGGCAGCTGCTCGAGAGATTCCAAGGCGGCACAAACCAAACGGGGTTTCACCACCTGTTTGGTGGTGGTCCTTACTTTCGGCCACCCGAGCCTCTCAGACAGCATCCGATGGGTCCTGGAGATCCCACAGCGCCCACCGGCCCTGCTGGTGTGGACCCGTCTGACCCACCTGACTGAAACTGAACCCGGAGAAGAACGACAACCACTTGGCCTGGTGCAAATTGAGGCACTTGGCGGCACGGAGGTGCTCAAGGTTCCGGTGCTCAGTGAACACCGCAACTGGGAACCTCACCTCACCTCACCGCAGCCTGTACATGTCTTACATAATCAGCACGATTCATGGAGTAAATAAGGATGTCATAGCCATAAGTTATAACCATCTTTCCTATCATATCGCTAAATACTTTAATTATGATTGCTTGGAGAACCACCAGAACGGCCATATGATGCTACTATGGGCTTGCAGTGACCGTTTGTGCTAGGGAAGGTGGTTCTCCCCTTAGGTTTTTCTTCACTGCCACTCAAAACATTAGTGTGTCTTAATTTCAACTTTGTAAACATGGTTGCCCCTCTTACCTGCTCCAATGCTGTGGGTTCAAGGGGCAACGGGCCATGAAAGGGCATAATTACCTCATTTGGGCTCCGGTAATCACTACGGGGTCCTAATCCCCCGTTCTTCCTCTGAATGCCTAAAGAACCAGCTGAAGCCAGGGAGGAGGAGCATCCGACATAGCCCACCACAAGGGCTTCCTTACTGTCACGCTCCAAGACCTCCGTTTCAGCTCTCTCTTGGCTGCGGCTCCAGAGACTACCAACGCTGAAAGGACAACAGAAGCTTGGTGAGTGGCAAACTGAACCAGAACTCTAATAGGCCTTGCCAATTGTAATGGTTCTGCACTTACCTCCCTCCCTACCTTTCTGCCTTTGCGTGGGTCGGAGGGGCACATGCTAGCTTGGTGTCCGACCCCTCCACAACAGCCACAGTGTACGCGCTTCGGTCTCTGTTCGTCCTCCATGACGCTATGCGCCACTGTCCCGATTTCCATTGGCTCATCCGTCGGGGTCACTAGCTTGGGCAGCAGGATGAGGTGATCTAAGTGGATGGACAGGGCGATGAGCGCATCCAAGGAGAGACTCTCATCGCAGCATGCCAGCTCAGCCTTCAGTCAGTCCGATAGCCCCTCTCTGAACACCGTGCACAGCGACGCGTCCATCCAGTCACAGAGGGCAGCTACGGTCCAGAACTCCGTTGCAAACTCGTAGACTCAGTTGCGAACTTCGAACCCCCTGCCTGAGTTTGAGGAGTCACTCACCGTGGCTCTTGCTCTCGTGGGGATGGTATTTAACCTCGTATGTTTCCATCAGTCTTTCGTCGGTTATTGTAGTCATACGTGTCAACACCGTGTCATTTTGTCATGTCATTTTGTCATGACCTTAGCCTGTCATGCGTATTCTAGCCATGTCTTTGTCTCCTTGCGTTGCTCCCATGTTTTTGTTTCTAGTTATTGTTTCATATCTGTGTTTTGCGGCTTGTTTTATAAAACCCCTTTTTTTGTTTATACTCGCTGCATTTGCTTCCAATCCCCCTTAAAACATGACACCTGGCTCCCCAGTGGTGGATTGAACTTCCTTTTGCCATCAGAACTACGGAGTCCTTTGTTGTCTTCAAATGACTATTCAAAATGTACCTCTTCAAGGAGTATCTAGGAAACTAACTAGCCTCATATTTATTGTGCATTTATTGCTTATTGTCTACTCTGTCTTTTGGGGTTACAGGTTTGACAGGGTTTGTTATGGTGTCTAACTTATCTAGTAGTATCTTAGTAGAATGACAGCTGTTAATGGACTTAGCTTTACAGATAGAGGAACAAACATGGACTACAAAGCACTGTTGTTCATCGCACTGGATAAGAGTGTCTGCTAAATGCTGTAAATGTAATAATAAAAAAATCATTGTAAAAGGTTATAAAATGATAGGAACAATATTAACTCATCAGCTATAACATTAACACCACATGGCTAATATTATGAAGATCCCCCTTATGCTGCTGAAACAGCTCTAACTGTGTTGCACTGTGTGTTCTGACACCTTTCTATCAGCTCTATCAACTTTTTAAACCACAGTAGCTCTTCTGTGGGATCAGAATACACAGGCTAGCTTTCACTCCCCACATGCATCATTGTGGATGCCCATGACCCTGTGGCCAATTCATCATTTTTGGTAGATACTACTACTACTACTACTACTACTACTACTACTAATAATAATAATAATTTATATAGCACCTTTCCCAAACCCAAGGCCACTTTATACACACACACACACAAATTACACCATATAGGAGAAGGAGAGAGAGGAAAGAAAGATGTCATGAAAAAGAGGTTTTTAACTCAGATTTAAAAGTGGGAAAAGACATGCACTGAAAGACCTGCCAACCATTCAGGTAAGACTGGTACGGGGGATTGTCAGGTTCGTGCTAGATGAGGGCATCAGAAAATCTACTAACTACTGCACACCTGAACACTCCACAAGACTCCACAAGGCAGCTTTGTAGATGCTCTAACACAGTCGTCTAACCATCACAGTGAAGCCCTTGTCAAACTGGCTCAGATCCTTACATGTGCCAATTTCTTTATCTGTCAGTGGTGCTAATCCTATGGCTGATCTGTTTGTTTTCGATTTCTAAGTATGTCCTGTGAATCACTTTCAGGACAGCAAACAATCCTTTATGCAGAAATACAAGGCCTTTTTTTAAGTAAATGAGCATTTTTCATTACAATAGGATTAATAACAGTACTAGGCATAGCAGAATGCATTTGTACTTAGACTTAGACTTATCTTGATAAGTATGGTCATGTGAATAAATAAAACCTTTATAAAAGCCCTTTTGATCATTTGTTCAATAATAATATCAACAGATCTATTATTCTTCTGAGGAGAAAGTAAGTCATGTCCAAGGTGATTTTTCACACTAAATTTTTCACCCCAAACCAAATGTTAATCTTCTAGCAGAGGCAGACTAATTTTAGGCTATAATGTCCTGGTGTTTGGTGGAATTCATTGTCATTGGCTTTCACAAGAGTCCTTGGACTGACAGCAGCAAACCAACACCAAAGCATTAATGATCACAGTGAAAGCAGCTAAACGACGGTACCGGGCACGGGTGGAATCCCATTTCCATCTCAACGACTCCCGTTGCGTGTGGCACGGTCTTTGCACTATCACTGCATTCAGTGGGTAAACACACCACCGCGCCGAATGCTGACTCTGCGTTTGTTGAGGAACTGAATGTATTCTACGCATGGTTTGAGGCTAACGGTGTTACTGCTAACCTGGCTAGCGATAGCAGCAGCCTGCGACCTGACCGTGTAGACAGTGATGCTGCAATAACAGTGTCAGCGTGCAACATGCGCAGAGCTCTAAAACTTATGAATATCAGGAAAGCTGCTGGTCCGGATGGCATTTCAGGGCATGTCCTGTGGAGCTGTGCTGACCAGCTGACTGATGTTTTCACCTACATCTTCAACGAGTCATCATTATTTCCGTTTCAAAGTATAACAAGCCAGGTGCTGGTTTGACATTCGGTCTGATCAAATTGTATGTTGATTAGGTTACTAAAACAGACTCTTTGAGTATTTCTATGTTTATGTTTAGCTCGGGGGACAGACACAGTCTGAATATATTTTAACCTTGGTGACAACTCTACACAGCTAGCAGACAGTCGGAATAGCCTGTCTGTCTGCTCCCTGGCCTTGGCTCTGGACTGTCATCGATTAACTGTCCTGAGACTATGCGCTATGCTGCAAGAAATAAGAGCAGCACCTTCCCGAGTGGGTGAATATCATTTGCTCCTACGTGGAAAACTATCTTTGAGTATCTATGCTGGCCTAGGACCCTGAGATTATCTGCTATGCCTGGCGCCCTGGCTCCCGGGATACACCTGACTAAGGCTGCTGGTGCCTGGCTAACTTCACGTGTCTTAAGATGGAGTCTTTTATAACCAGAGCTCTTTCAGGTTTCTCAGCGGGTGCTTCACTGAGGAGAGCAAACCTGTTTGACACATGAATCGAAGAGGAGTGGTGCTCTGGTGGGTGAGCCTTAAAGGCTCTGCGATTTCTATGCCGCCGAGCCGTCACCCAATGGTCCCGCTGTGAGGACTCTAACGTCGGAGCGGGGGGGTCGCTAACTTTGCCTAAGGCATCCAAACTTTCACCTGCTATGCTGCTCTCAATGTCGCTATGCCTCATTAGAGTCTGGACGTGCGCTTCTAACGCTGCAATCCTCTTCGTCAGAGAGCTAACTAAAGTACACTTTATACAAGTAAAGTTATCGCCAATGACGGAGGAAGAATAACTAAACATGCTGCACCCGACGCACTGAACGAGCTGACTGGCCGCCATAGCGATAGCATGTACTTGAATAAGAACTCTACTCATTTTTCTTTACCGATTGAGAAACGCGATCCTCGTGGGAAAAAAATGAAGTGCAAAAAGTAGCGAAAAAGTACTAAAATATCAAATATATGCTTAAAATTGTGGGCTAAAGGTAGAAGAAAAAACAGTAGCGTTTAGGCTCCAACACAGGCAGAGACCCACGGTCAAACAATTCAACAAACAGGAACTACATCACCAACAAGAGACAGAAACAAGAGAATCTAGTGTCAAAAGGTTTATGAAGCTTTGCGATGTCCTTGTTATATTGCTTTGTGATAGAGTTCTCTCTATGTTTAAGGCAGAGTGAGTTAAAGAGAGATTAAAAAAAAAGTTGGAGCACAAGTATTTTGTTTTAATATACATGATAAAGTTGAACTTGACATTTTCTAGTTAATACCAGTGGAAAAACAAGGCTGAATGTGTTTTTCTTTAATGTCCTAAATGCAGCTTATTGCAAGGGCAACACCAAACTCATGCTGATGAATAGCAAGGTGCTGCCTACACTTAACCTTGGGAGGCTATTTTCTTGATGAGTGTGTGGTACACTAGACAGATTCCCTGGATTAGTCTAAATATTACAAGTAAGCTTTTCATCTGGGGTTCATTTCAAAGGTGTGCACTTAAGTGGTCATGTTGAGCAAAACAAGCTTATTGTATTAGCTAGGCAAGGTACTGTGCTTTGATTAGTTTAATCACATGACATTGCTTTTCTTGTAAAAGGCAAAGGGTAAGAAGCCACACAAAGACATTCACAAAGATTTTACCATAAGGTAATGAAAGTCAACTCACAAATAGAGGCCACTCAAGTTCACTTAACTTCTGAGGCATTCTCTCATTTTACTGGGCTGACCTTAATCATTGAAGTATCCAGTCTTTATTTAAATGTTAAGAGTCTAGTTTGAAACAAGCAAAAAGTTTTTATTCTTTTTTTATTATTATTACAGTATTATACTAATACAAGAATTAGTATTTTTCTTCACATGACTTTCTTATACGTATGCCCATAAAATAGTGAACTGTCGAGTTATTCTGAGAAAACTCTTTTTCTCTCTTGCTTCCTCATACCCCCACCCCCCACATTCTAGTCCCTCATGTACGTAGTCTTCTTGCTATGGCAACAAAGATCAGAGATGAATAAGTGCTAAAGTGACTGCTATGCAATCGCTGCTGCATCCAGCATTAACTAAACCTCACAGACCATGCTAGCCTTTCAGGAGTGTTAGGAAACCTTGAGAAGCAGAGCGTCTCCTTGATGTTCTCCTGCTCGATTGTTGTCCCTTTCAACTTGCATACCTCCGTGCTGCCTTAGCTCATTCTATCTATATGGGCTTTGCTGCTGCGATGAGTTCTGAAGAATAGCTGAACAAGCTCTGGAGGCTTTTGCAATCATACTATGGCAGGATCCTTTTCTAGAGGTAATTAGCAATCGCTCAACTAAAGATTTTCATGAGGTGCAAATAATAATGCCTGGATCACATTCAAAATGAAATAAGAAAGAGTTGTTTGGAACAATGCCATAGAAAAATCAGTTTTAGTTCTGTACAGCATCACATTTCTAGTGCAACCCCTGCTTTTACACATCAGATCAGTAAAGAGCTGTTAGTTGTGTAGTACAATCAGAAGTGAATCCAAGAAAAATGTAAAAGAGATACAAGGCAATGGGCCTACAGGAGCAAAGTTTGTCTAAAGAAACTTTTAGTGGATGGTTCTTCAAATAACTCAATTGGAAATTCATTTGAAATATTCCTTAGAGAATCAAATAATATTTATGGCATATTTATGGCACTTTTTGGCACCTTCATTTTTAAGAGTATAGATAGGCATTATTATTTACATCTCATTAATGATTACATCACCTCTACATAACGAGCAATTTCTCATTAACTCTAGAAAATGATCCTGACAACATCTAATATGATTGCAAATGCCTTCCTAGAGATTGTTCAGATGTTTAGAGTTCTAGAACTCAAAGCAACTTCAAAGCTTTAATAGAAGGACTCAGCTAAGGTGGCATGGGATTAAGTTCATCTCAATATTTTTATGATAAAACTTATGGTCATCATACATTTCCAAAAGAGTTAGGAGGCTGTGCAAAATCTAAATAAATACAGATTATTATGATTCAAATCATAGAATAAAACAACATATGAAATGTTTTTAACTGAGAATTGTTTTTGTTTTATTGAAAATATATGCTCATTTAAAATTTGATGCCAGCAACACATTTGAAAAAAACAGTTAGGACAGGGACATGTTTACCTCTCCATTGCATCACCTTTTCACTTAACAGCACCCTATAAATGAGCAGACCAAGTCCTGGTGTTTCAAAGGTGAAATGTTGTGCCATTCTTGTCTGGTATAGGTTTTCAGCTCCTTAACAGTTCAGGGTGTCCATTGTTTTATTTTTTGTTTTATGTTGCGGCAAATGTTTTCAGTGGGTAACAGGTTTAGACTGCAGGCAGGCCTGTTTAATACCTGGACACTTCTACTATGGGGTCGTTATGTGCCATGTGCAATAATGCACCTCCATAACATTGGATTGGTCCCTTCACTACAGTACATCTTAAATATGCTTGGGACCAGAGAAGTGGAGCAAGTGATCAGATCATGTTTAAAGGCTCCAATCAGCGATAACATTTACACAGCATGGCTAATATTGAGTAGGTCCCCTTGCATGTTGCCAAAACAGCTATGACTGTGATGCACTGTGTTCCACATTTTGGAACATGGACATGACACATTTTTATTGTAATCAGCACTAACATTTTGTGCAACAGGAGCTCCTCTTTAGGATTAGTGAGCCTTGGATGCCCATCATCCTGTTGCTGATTCACCAGTCGCCTTTCTTTTACCTGTACTGTAGATTAAGAAATCCCAAAATTCTTTGCAGTGATAATGTTTAGTTTGTTTTAGTCTATTTACTTAATTTTGTGTTGAATCCATCTTTATCTTTACCTCTTAGAGACTTTGCTTCTCTGAAATGCTCCTTTTATGCCAAATCATTTTACTGACCTGTTGCCCATCAATCTAATTAGTTAAGATTTTCTCCACAAGGTGTCTTTTTTTTCTTATTTTATTAGCATTACACAACTATTGAAACATGTTGCTGGAATCAAATTCAAAATGTGTTGTGTATATTTTTCATAAAAAACTACCGTTTCAATTTTATATGTTGTCTTTGTTCTGTATTCAAATAAATATGAGTTTACGTGATTTGCAAATCATTGCATGCTGTTTTTTATGATGAGCAGTAATGAGCAGTACTGCATAGCTCATGTATTCCTGTTTTCTTAAGGATGAAAGATGCTCCATTAGAAAGCTGTGTACTTTGCCAGAAACCACTGAAATAGCTCAGTCTGAAAGGGCTGACCCTGATGCTAAATGACGTCAGCAGAGCTAAAGAAAGTAGTTTGATTCAAAATCAGAGGCTGGAACATATTTTTGAGACAATTTCTTTAGGAGTGGCAGCAGGCACAGTGGTAAGCATGGAAGGCCCCATGTATGAATGCCTGCTAAAAAAATATTTACCATCAGAAGACCACTGTTAAAATTCTTGGGATCAGGTGTACATGTATGACAAAGTACAGCTCATAATATGCCATGCTGCTGCAGTTTCCCTGCTGCCCTTTGTTCAGGTGCATTGTGGTGTCTGTTCTTGTACCTGACCCTAAAGATCCTGGGGTATTATGAAAAAGTAATAATATAAGTGTTGTTTAGTTTAACCTAAAACTCAAGGCAAAAACTGGAAACGTTATGATGTACATTTATCATGTATTGTCCTTTTCCCCCTTTCAGTATAGTGGGGCATGTTACCTCAGTAAGTTGGGTATAGTGAAACCCTGTATAATGTAAATGTATTTTCACTCATATCTGCAGACACCATAAATAACTCATGTTTGGTCTGTAGTAGCAGAAATTTAGAAACAGCTTTGATGCCAGCTACGATTTGAAGCTGGTTCTGATCAAGAACCTGTATTGTCACAGTGCATGTACTTGTACTTGGTATTTGTGTTGTTGATATCTGGCAACGCAACAGCCAAAGAAGTGTCAGTAGAGACAAAGTGAGCCATTTTGAGTCTGGAGCACCAGAATAACTCAAACAGTTAAGAGTATCAGGCATGCCAAAATAAGCCATTTACTATATAATTCTGAAGAAAGAGGGCTCAAAAGTGATAACAGCTTATTAGATAAAAATACAGCATTGTGTCAAATCCCTTCTAACAACAGCTTTCAATTGTTTTCACATTGCTTCTGAATAACTGAATATGGTCCCTAGTTTTTAGGTTTGTATTTACATAGGAGAAACTCAAGAACTGATTGATCAGATACATATGCTCTTTTGTCCATGCATTTTTTGGCATAATTATCCTAATAAAATATTAGGTTTATCCCTTTACTGATTTTGACAATAAAATTATTGAAGTACTCAATCAAATCACTGTCAGATCACCCTTTTTAATGTAATTTGAAAAGTCTAGCAACTGTTTGTGCTATGTTAAAATGTTCTGCCTCTGGTGAGTGTCTTCTCCAAACTCACTACCTAGCACTATCATGAAAATGATTATTCATATACCAGCAGTATTTTTCTACTTTGGATTAATTATTATAAGCCTATTTTCTATCATCATATCAAAATATCATCCAAATTATGATAGCTGGGCAGCAAGAGTAGCCTGACTCTCCTGCCACTGCCACTCTCCTGTGAAAACAGGAATCAGATATACAGAATTTGATTCAGAGATTCACATTTTTTATCTCAGGGTTCAAAGGGCTTGCTGCTTTAGTGTACTTGCCTCAGTGTACTTACCCTTCAGTAGTAGAACAAGCTTCCTGTACAACTCCATAATGGATGGAGTATAATCCATAACACAAGAAAAGGATTTTGCTAGTTAGCGAAGCACTATAATTGACTAATTACAGTCTTCAAGAATTCAAGAATGTCATTATATTTTGTTTCTGAAGTATGTTTAAAACACAAAATCAAATTTCAAGCTTAGATGTACATCCAATAGTTTGTCTGTTCCTGAACATTGCTCCCAATTCTTTGAACACCAGCATTACATTTATCTCAACTGCCCTCATGACTTTCCAGACTCATATCAGAGCAATACAAGAAGTGCTCAGATACACTCGTTCACACCTAGAGCATATTTTAGAGAAGTGACACATAGTTACAACTGTTACAAATCGATAGCAAAGAATAAAATCCTAATTTATGCCCCCTTAATGTACAAAAATAAATACCTGTGTTACATACAATGTAACTGTCACTGCCCACATATTTCCATGCATATGTTTAGTTATTTTTAGCAGTGACCACTACAGTGCAGAGATAACAGTTTCTGACAACAAGAAGCATGGCGACGGTATAAGAGGTTGAAAGCAAAGGCCTTCTTAGTAAAGTTTTTTTAAATAAATTCATCATTTCTTGCTTGATTTGTTGGCTACACTGCCCCCACAACTTGTGCACAAATAATGACAAAATTAACACAGAGTATGGACAGAAGGCTCCGCCCATATCTGTATACGTATAAAACGTTGAGCATAAATGAGCCTTAAGCCAGATCTGTAAAACTTGGAGGAAGGAAAATGTATAAATGCTTCTGGTTTTGCTTATTTTAACAGATAACACTAAAGGTTTTAACCATCCTGGAAGGTTTGTTCATGTTAAAAGGTTTTAAAAAGTGTCATTAACAACAATGTTTAAGTTCACCAGTATCTTGCCAACATTCCTAATGATGTATCTCAGTGTGGAACCCTCTTGGATTTGGGAAGTGGAAGTTATAAATACAACATGGACTACAATATAAGTCATAGTCTAAGCAGTGGGTTTTACCAGCTCTATCCCAACTGACTCTTTACAAGGTAAAATATATATTTATTACAAGCTTCAAATATACTTATTCAATAAAGTACAGCCAAACATTTTTATGTGCATTAATGTTAGCCCAGTAATTCCAGTAATATATCTTGCTGTAGGTAATATGCATCTTGACACATGTTGCTTTAAATGCTGAAACTTGACTGGTGGTCCCAGCATCTATGCTTTTCATTCTTGGTCCATGCATGGGGTATTGTTTTCTTTAAAAAATAATAATTTTGATACGTCTACTTACAAACCCCATTTCCACATTTTTTTTACTGACCAACTTAAATGTATTTAATAAATATAGACCAATTTAGAACTTTATGGCTGCAACACACTCAATTAACATTGGGACAGAGGCATGTTTACTGTTGTGTTACATCATCTTTCCTTTTAATAAAACTTTGAATTGCTTTGGAACTGAGGATACTAATTGTAGTTGTTTTGCAACTGGAAGTTTTATCCATTCTTGCTTGATAATAGATTTCAACTGTGCACCAGTCTGTGGTCGCCATTGTCTGATTTTCCTCTTCATGATGTGCCATACATTTTCAATAGGAGATAGATCTGGACTGGCAGCAGGCCAGTCAAGCACACGCACTCTATATTTACAAAGCCATACTGTTGTAGCCCATGCAGAATGTGATCTGTCATTGTTCTGCTTAAATAAGCATGGATGTCCCAGGAATAACGTCCCTCTGACATGAGCTCTGGTTAGGAGAACACACTGGTGTTTCTTCATAGATCTGATGTACGGGTTCCTCCTTGTGCAATTTTAATGGTTTGACTCCAGGAAGTATACACTAGTGCATGCAGTTGGAAATGTTTTATTATTATAAAAATAAAAAAAACAACAACTTGTAAGTTCAACAGGAAAGATACAACAGATCCCAGAAAACAGCACAACAACCCCAACACAAGGGTATAAATACTAAAACAGAATACGAAACACCGGAGGAAGTACTCCGAGGCCCAGATGGCTATATTTGTCACTGTAGCATTATGATACTAGTATTACTTGAATATTCTGTCTTCAGTCCTGTCCCAATTTAGCAGAACCAAAGCCAGAATCAACTAAAAGGGTTGTTACCTGGCCTAAAGTCTGCCTAATGTGTCATGAGTTGGATGCCATCGAAATGTCAGTGTTTGATGCATCAGATGTGAAAACATATTGGAAATACACTCTATTGAAGATGTCAGTTTGTTATGGACAGAAATTGCGCTCCAGTGTAAAGGTCCTGTTGATGGATTGTTGGCCTCAATCCCCACTGGCATGTTCTCACACAGTGTAATTGCATGTGGTTATCAAAGATGTGACAAACATGGCATTGGCTACAGGCAACCAGACACCACCCTCTGACTCAAATAAAAAAAAAAAAAAATCCAGTAAATACGATACAATATATAAAACACAACTATATAGTGCATAGCCACCACAAAAACATGGATTTACTATAAACTTTTTTCTAAATAGTGAGAGATATGTTTGCGCTTGACGTTTTGATCATGACTACAAAATGCAATGACCTTTTCCAGAAGTTGCATGTAAATCATGTGTTCTAAGAATTTGTCCTCACTTTCATGCAGTTCTACTGAGGTTTACTTAGTGGGCATGCGCACATCATTAGTATAGTCTGATCACCTTTGTAACTCTTATTGTGGATTTAATGTTAATTAAAAAGTGTGCCTTTATATTGCAATGTTGCTTACAATGGGCTCAGGATCCCTTATAAAGGACAGAACCCTTACCTACCTTTCTATAACCACCTTTTAAGATAAAAAAGGAAAACATAATGACCCATATATATTTGAGTACATAATATCCCAGGATGTAAAAACAAACAAAAAAAAGTAATGCAAGTAAAATTTTGCCTAGGGTGCCCAATAGGTTGCCTCCACTGACACTGACATGCTATTAGAAATCCTAAGTGACTGTATTAGGCATTTAAATAGAAATGCTTTTTGACCAAGTTTTGATGATTATGGCCTAAACTGAAGGCCTATTATTTGTCTACCACTGCCTTATTAACATATTGACCATGTTAAAGAGTTTTCACTTAAGATATGCAGCTATAGTTAATTCATTTTGTAATGAAGACACTAGCGTGACCTCCTTTTGAAGCAGCTAATGTAAAAGACTAAACACCCCTCAAACCATCTAGGCTTAATGAAATCATATAAAATGAAAATGAAATTCTAAATTTGACATCCTGGAAAATTTGGGGTGGCTTTTGAAGACAGAAAAATGATTATGGTCCTAGCAATACATTGTCAAAATGATATAAATGTGGAACCGTAATAACAAAACCATCCATTATTAAAGTTTCATCAAAAAGTCAAGAGCCATGTACTCACCACATTTACATAGTTAATAAATGAAAATGTTATTAATATTTAACATAAATTACTGCCCTACTTCTCTTGCCTCTGCTCATATTGTATTTTTCCCATAACATGATTCTCCCTCATGTGGCCACAGCAATGACAGAGCAAGTGATAGTCTTGAGAATTTTCCTGGTCACTTATACAAATGGCATCAAATAAAAACCTTTGCAAACAAACCTTGATGCTCTAATGCAGGAGTTTATGGCAAGGTGACAAGTTACTTATCATGATGGTTCACTGAGCACCGTGTCAACAACTGCATGAAAACATTTACACTTTTAAATGTGATATACTCACCTTTTTCATCTTTTTTTGTGACTGCATCAAGTATTTATTCAGATAGACTTTTTAGTTTTTTTCTAGGAACAAAAAAAATTGAAATTTAGGTTTTAAGGTGTATAATAAAGTTTTGATTGGAAACAAAAAGCTTAAACTCTTATCTATCTAGGCAGATATAATAAATGAGCTCTCCCATTGGTTAGGCCTTCAGGTGCCATGTGAAATGAATCTCCACCATTATTAGGAACTGGTAAAATAATTAAGCAGTTACATTTGGATTTTCAGTAGATGGGATTAATGTTGTGAGAGGAAAATCACTCTAGGCCTTCTTGAAATCCTACAAATGGCACTTACTGTGAATAAGAGTGGTAACCAAACTAGTGGATTTCTGTGGTGAATATTATATAGTACGGAAAATGTTTTGTATCATGTTTCAAATAAAACATGTCCTACTTTGAACAAGCTTCTTATGACCCTGCTTAATCTAGAACAGCCAAATCATTTGATGACTTTTTTACTGCAATACTACTTGAACCCCTCTGGCATCCTAGAAGAAAATAGCAATAACATCATATTAGTATTAATATTTATACTTATACATGAGTCAGTATATCAATGTTGTGTCCCCACTTCTTTTAATGACACTATTTGTATGCATCACAACTATGTATTACATATATAGTTTAATAATGAATTTAAATGGCTTCAGTATTTTTAAATCTGTATTTGGGACTTTTCATTTTTCTTTTCAGTGACAAAAATATAAAGGATGTTTATTAATCCATCAACAAAGAATTCTTTATATATCATATATCAATTTAAAGTTCACAATTTTACATATTTTTCAGTTATATCAATAGGTAATAATAAAAACAATAACTGAGCTAGATTGTGTATAAATGTGCATCATTTACAGAGATGAAAAATCAACATGATGGTCACGCACTACTAATGACACACCTTGGGGATGTAATTTCCGTCTTGCGTCAGACTTCCATTCCATCAATCCCAGGAAATCATGGTCATATATACCCCCCAACCTACTCCCACACCATGAGACATAACATAGCCTTTCACACACAGTAATGGAGGCTGTTTTCCAACACATTATTTGCACCATAGAAACTGACTGACTGCCAAGATGGAGCCTCTGGCAGAGCTGTGCAATGACTGAGTATTGTTTAGATAGAGAACATGAAGGGTTGATCAGCTTACATCAGTGTGTGTGAGAGAGAGGAATCTGTAAATATGGAGGTGAGTATGTATGCTATCACACATAATGCTGTTTATTTTACAAACAACAAAATAGCATTGAAATCTGTAAAAGCTTTGGCTCTTGATCTATACTTCCACGATAAACATGCTTTGAAATATGTATGGTGGCCTACAGAAACAGTTTACATCTAGACTTTCTGGACCTTATGTTTCTTTAAAAAATAAAATCCCAAACGTGTCGCTTTTTTAATTGTACATACATCTTAATCAGAAACCAAATAATGTTAATAATGGCAAGCATCACTGAAAACTCAAAATAGGGACTCACTTCTAACAACTGCTTTCCATCAGTATTCAGGCAACAGAGCACAGTTAAAGAGCTTTAAAACAACCTGCTTTTGTGTTTTGACACTGCCCTGTATAAACACTATTATTATTCCCACATTATCATCCCTAATAACTCTACTATGCTATGTTCAATTTCACTTTTAGCTTTTTGGCCCTGTCTAAAAATGATGGCTTGACATCAGTCACTGAATGGAATATCTCAAACTAAGTATTTCAATTAATTTATGAAACTATAAAAAATTCATTTGTTTCATTTTTAAATTTTCATACAATGACATCCAATAGGTTTCTGCAGACTGCCACACAAATTTCATAAGCCCCCCATCCTGATGACTGCAATTTTTAGTTACTATGTTTATTCTTCAAGTAATTAGGTCTTAATCGTGACCCCCTGAAGCATTCAGCCCCTTCAGTGCAATTCTGGCTTGGTTAAGGGTTCCTCTGAATCATGTCTCTAATTACAATCTAATAACACAGACACAGAAGCCCACTGTTCACATTTGTTATTCACCTTGTGATGACTGGTGCGTACAACACACACATTCACCTGTGCTCACATTTATTTCCATTTCAGGATAAGATTAGTTCCATTCGTCAGTTTCTAATATGTTACTTAACGTCTTTGCAGCAAAACGGTTTATGGTTTATGCTTCTAAATAGTTCTTCGCTTAGACACATAAAAAAACTCTAACTGAAAGTAACATATTTGTAATTGTGAACATACACAATCACACAAAGTGCACCTCAACATAATGTGACCTCTGTATTGAACCCATCACATGTTAGTTAGTTAGTTAGTTAGTTAGTTAGTTTATTTTTTGTCCTCTGCTGCACAAAAATTGCCACTTCGGGACAATGAATAAACTAACAAATGAGGGTGACCTACACAATATTAGGCAGGTTGTGTTAATGTTATTAATAATTGCTGTTTGATTCTGTTGAATAGGTATTAGTGATAAGCAGTATTGGGCTCACCTTAGTGCAAAGTAACTGTTTACAATGTTAAAATTCTATTGTAGTATAGAAATGTTTGTCATTCCAATCATATAAAAATCACGCAGTTCACAGTGAAACGAAACATTGTTCCTCCAGGACCATGGTGCAAACACACCACATATTACCACAACACTACACATATTAAAACATAAAGTGCCTTATATGCAAATACTGCAGGACAGTGGTACAAACAATAGGTACAAACACAGACAGTGCACCAGAAACCAGTGCAGAATTAGGGTTTTACCAGGTGCAAAGTATCTTATAAAGCATCTTGGCTATGAATAGTGGCTAAAAATGTGATTGTTGATTTATTGGTCACTTTCTAAATATGTTAGTGTTTTATCATAATCCCAAGGATAATTTTTTGGGGCAGTTCCTTTGGCTGAATCTGCTTAGATTTCACAAGATCATTTTGTTTTTGGATGTTTTTAAACCTTTTATTCCCAGCCAAAACTTAGCAATGAAATAAGCATGATATGGAATTTAAGTTTAAATCCAAAAAATATGATGATTCTATAAAAAAGACATGTATCTCTTAGAGTCCTTAGGATTCCCAGCTATATGTAGGTTGCAGAGTCTACTGCTGAATGGTCAATTTGGCTCCCTGCATGGCCAAAACTTTCATTTCATTGCTCTGTCACCACAGTGTTGGTCTATCCTAAGGACTTTGTGGGTGCTTATGCAGCTGACATATTTAAAATCAGCCCAACTCCAAAGGCTTGGAGGTGTGCCAAAAACACTTTCAGACAATTTCAGGGGAGATGTGGTGCCTGCCCTATATGGCTATAGTGTGCAGCATTGCCGTCAAGGACACAACACTGAAACTGTAATAAATTATTATCGCCTCATGCATGTGTGGGACTTAATGTGAGCTAACCCCCACTGAAACACAGGCCTTTGGTTGTCAGATTTTACATAATTCCTCCTCTGCAACCCTTTTTCCTCTTCAGTGAAAGATGCAAGCTGTTTCAGATGCCGTGTTCATTTTTAGCACTGGTGGCAGGGTGCAACATGTGGGATGTTTGTGACAATTAGGTTACAACATGAACCATATGCATTTACTTTTAACTGACAGGCTACTTGTTGAGTGCCTTTACAAGAGAGACTGTGCATAATATATCCCCAGCAACAAGAAGTGGAAGAATACATTACTTCTCAGAATGATACATTCTTCGAGAGGAGCATAAAAAGTTAATTTTGGAAATCCAGTGTTTCCCTGTTTTACTTTTTATTACAGTGATTAGATCACAAGTGACCTTCATCTAAGATATAATAATAATAAACAGACTTCAATAATATTAATTTTTTTTTCATTTAATTATTTTGATCCAACGTTAAATATTTTTTGTTTGTAAATGTATTTGAGTCTCTGCTTTAGATAACTGCTGTGACCCTTTCGAGCAGCAATAACTTATAACTAAATATTTCCTGTAATTATTGATCAGTCTCACACATCAGCATGTAGGAATTTTTGTCTTCCTTGCAAAACTGATTCAACTCATTGGTCGGTTGGCTTTCTGGCATGAACTCTTGGTATCAGGTCCACAATCTTGGAAGTCTGAATTCTGATTCACCATTCCAATATGTTTAATTTCTTTCGCAATTCTTGGTAGGCTGACTGGCCTGTGTAGGTTTATTGTCATTAATCCACTTTATGTTGAACTCTGTCTTGCTTTTGCAGTTATTTTAGTTAACTGAAGATAGCCCCTTATTAGTCCCGCAAGTGGGAAATTTGCAATCATACGTGCACACGTGCAGCAGCGGGCAGCTACCAACAACGCCCGGAGAGCAGTGTAGTGGGACGGTACCTTGCTCAAAAGTACCTCAGTAGTGCCTGGGCCGGGACTCGAACCTGCGACCTTCAGGTCTCAAAGGCAGAGTCCTAA
Organism: Arnoldichthys spilopterus; assembly: GCA_037974385.1. Lineage (NCBI taxonomy): Eukaryota > Metazoa > Chordata > Actinopteri > Characiformes > Lepidarchidae > Arnoldichthys > Arnoldichthys spilopterus. The sequence goes on along the minus strand of JBBPDA010120626.1, from coordinate 6,726 downwards.
CCACTGCCCAAATAATGTGTAGCAGACGATGGTTAAAAATAGAAATTTGATGCATTTAATGCTGGATCTCTTTGTTCAATAAACAAACTGCAAACCACGTCATTCTTAGTTTTATGTTTTATTTGGTTTTCATTATCTTCTGTTTTAACTTTAGTGAAGATGTGTACATTAGAATAAGTGCAACGAATTAAAAACAGTAAAAAGCATCAAGATTTTGTTTTTGATGCCGCCAGTCATTTGATGCCTCCATCATCAGCACTTGATGTAATATAATAAAGGACTGACTGAGTCCTAAGCATGTATCTGATGGGAACTACAATTAATCAGAGACTTCCATGAGGAGAGGTCTGGAAATGGCTAAGCAAACACACTGATCAACAAAATAACTGTTTACTTTATTAATGTTAATTCATTCTAATATTAGTGTTGTTTTTAAGGACAAAATACTTACTGTTAGCGTAAAAAACATTTAAATAGTATATTTAATAAGACTTTTAGTAAGGCTTTTGCACAGTAATACATGTAGATATTTTAAAGGCTTCACAAGCTTTCTATCCCCAGTAAAGATAATGATAGATCTAAATAAAATGATGATCTATCAAAAAGTAATGAATGTGATATTAAATCTGTGAAAAAGCCATGCAGCTTTAAATATCTCATGCAGAACTAACTAATACAGATCAACATTTATTTGGTTCAAAGAATTCAGCTAAAAGCCAAAACTTCAAGAATCACATATCAAAATTGAAACATTTCATGCTCAGACACTGTATATCTTCTAAAACACATCATGTCTTTGACTTTATATGCTCCATCATCTGTCTCAAGACTTGCACAAATAATTTCCTTTGACTAAATATGAAAAATGTAAGCATAAGCAAAGCAAATGTAAGTTTAAAAATTCAGGAAATTGATGTAGGAAAAAAGGAAATACAGACACTACATTTAACTATACTTAAATGTTTAAGACATATTAATGCTGATCAAAGTAAAATGTTGTGCAGATTGCACCTGGCAACATTATAATGTGTTGCTACCGTAGAATATTGAATTGGCTATATGACACCTACATGAATCTTTCATGACAATTGACATAAACCTACATAAATATTCATAAAGACTTATTCCAACAAGCTCCAGTTGTCATAAAGGCTGCATTAATCCATATTGATGTCATTACACCATAAGCCTTTATAAATGTGTATCTAGTTTTCTGTCAGTTGCCATATCACCTTAGAAATACTGGCCTTAAAATACGCTATACAGACATAATGGATTATTCCATTTAATTGGGGGGTTTCTCAGTGGGTTTCGAGTCATTCATTTTGAAGATAATTTAATTAATACAGTCTCATCTTGATTTATTATTATTGTTATTATTATTATTGCATATGACAAATAATCTAAGCCATTGTCATACTTACTGCACCGCACAGATTGCAGCAATGTTAAATCCCTCTAGCAGCAATTGTACATGGTCTTTTCACACCATCAGTTTCAATAGATAACACCCTTGGTGACACTTTCAGTAAGTTGATTTATGTCAGTAATGGAGTGTGTACACATGCTGTCATAACAGAAAAATCCTCCTATGTTAATTATATTTGCTCTTCAAAACAGCAATCTTTCTCTATAATTTCTCATACTTCGCTCTGCTAATGTTTGCTGTTAAACAAAGGCCATTTCTTTCATTTTGTTTAAACAAACACACTCTGCAGAGTCACAAATCATCTATGGCTGGTCCTCCCTTCATCTGGAAAACCACTATACTAAATGCAAGTCCTGTATGACTTAGTTTCTGATTGTTTACAGTTTTGAAATTATAGCATATTTTTGCTAAACTCCTCCTCCTAAAAATCTAAAAACACTAACATAATCTGAAAACTTTTCATTCAAAACTCTACATACAAACTATAAAGTGAGTACACCATGCTAATCACAAGCTACACAATGATGGGGATAAATGCAAAACACTTTGCATTTTTAGTGTAAATTGCCTGACCTTCTTCTGGGCATACAAGAGAAAAGGTTGAAAAAATGAAGTTTATTTTTCCAGAAACAAATACATTTGACCCAATGTTTGATCAGGAACATACTGTATTGTATGATTCTATGCAAAACAATTTAGAAGGCAATAGAGAAACAGAAACTAAAGAACTACAAAAGCATAACATTAAGTAGCATCCTGTCTCCTGTCTGGCCACAACACCTCATCCACATCACAAGAAGTGGCAAGACAGGAGGGAAAATATTTTCTGGAGCAATGTACTCACCCCTGGCATGCCCCCCATCTATATCACCATAGGCTTCCTTCATTGCCTGAAGAAGTGGCACACGTCTATAAGGCTGATGATCATACACTTTGCACCTTCATGATGAAAATATTTCTTCAGTCAGGTTTAAAAATGGAAAGTATTGTGGGAGACTTGTGGATGGTTGATAAATCAATTTTATAGTAGACCAGTGAAAATGGATAATGACAAACTTAACTACTGTAGTAAATTTTGGTGCTTACCAGGAATCAACCATCATGTTGTGTAGGGTGTCAAGGAATGTTATGATGTGTTGTATGAAAATGGCATGATGATTTTGTCCAATGGCAGCACACACAGCAATGTTACAACATCACTGTCCTGCAACACTTGATAACGGCTCATTGCCCCATGACATTTCTTCCCCTGAGGCTTGTTTTGGAACAATAATGGCCAAAAAAAGCTAGAAAAGGCACACCTGCACATAATCATAGAGTAGTTCTTTTACTCTGTCAGAGGTCCTCTCAAATGGCACCCTGTACAGCTGCTTCATTCTGATTTGATGCCGTTGAGGAGACAATGCTGATGAACTGACCCATCTGCTAATCCTGAAGGTGGTGGTGTCCCAGAGAATATGAATTTGAAGTTCCCTCAATTTAATGCTGTTTTTGCCAAGACCATATTTGCAATCTGCTCCTCCTGCTTTGGGGTAAAGATGTGGTTTCTTTAACCAGCAAGTGGCAGTCTTTCAAATCTGCACAACCATAATTTGAATGTTTAGTGTGTAAGATGTTTTTTGCAGCACAAAATGAAATGTTGCACATTTACTGTGTTTTAATGTTTATGTGTAGACAATCTACATTATAGATCTACCCTACATACAGTAGCACTACTGAATATAGTGATGTGAAAACCATGAAAGCTGTAGATTACTTACCTTATTTCATTTCTTTATATTTGAATGACAATTGGTATTGTGAAGTACCCTAATACCCAAATCATGGTTGACCACACAAACAACCTTCTTAGTCTTCTTCCTTGTCCACATCCTCCTCTCACCCTCTCTGAGAAATATTTGCCTCCATTGTTGTCCAAAGCAAGGTAACTAATCTGTTGCCTTATTACAGTATTATTAATAATGCGCATGCCCTGAGAAATTCTCACAACTGGGAAGTGTTGCATTTTGATTTGCTGTGTTTTCTAATGAACACACAACATGGTTCCATTTTGTAAATTGTGTGTTATGTAGAGAACTGCGTGTAGTGTTTTGCAAAATATGTGTTCTGAAATTGTTAACTGAGTGCTAAGCCAAGAATGAGCATATTGTTTTGCAGTCTTGGTAAAGAGATTTGGTACATAGGATGATTGTTTCTGTGATTGTGTTTACTGCTTCATGGAAACCTGCCTATTGTTGTTGCATGCAAGTGTTATTGCACTGATATTTGAGATGCATAATTTTACACAAAAAGTTTATTTGTTGCACTTGACTGTGCACACACACTAATACCAATGATTTAGCAAGCTAACATGAAGCATAATTTTAAATGTGTAATTATCCATAATCTCTAAACTGCATCCAATATATAAATTATATGACAATATTAGTCTGGACATGCCATTGCTCATAGACCGTGTTAGTCCAAAACACAGTAGTTAGATAATTATGTGCTAGCTATGCTAGTCTGTCACAGTAGACTCAGTCACGGTATACCAATGGAACCAGACTGTAACACTCACCTTAAGAAGTCAGTTTAGGTTTTATTACAGCATGTAGGGCTATTTAAGGACAAATAAAAATAGTTTAGTCTCTCAAAAACTCTCACATTTCTCCACCATCTGCTCTCGCCTTCGCTGTAATTTCCGCTTCAAATTGGATCTTACCTTGTACACTCTCAGCAGGGACCTCCAACCTCTAATAGCTCATCACTGTAATTGGCTCATGTTCACACACCTGCAAAGCCTTTTTGAGGGAAATCACATAGCACTTAGTTCAGGGGAAAAATAGTGGCCAGCTGCGAAAAAAACCACAGGGCTTCCAGATAAAACACGGCAACCCAAAAGCTCTAGTACTGCCTCTTGAGAAAGAGAAAAAAATAAGTGAGAGTCAGAGTGCCTCATCAAATTTATCTTATTTTACATATCACCACCTGCCTCAAACGCAGTGGCCACCAAAATAGCAGGTCAATACTTCCTCACTTTTCTCATTCTTAAAAACAACAACCCTGTCTTTCACTTTACACACTGAAATATTGACCAAACGCTGCAGAAACATGTCAATAAGGTAAATGCCCCATTTGGTGTCTCTATCAGACATATCTTACAGTGTGGAAAGAATCAATTTGATTGACTGAAGGCTGTTTTTGTTAAGGAGGTGAGCTAATCAGTGAAAGTGCTGGTTTGTTTCAGCAGTACACAGTGTCACTAATGAGCTTACTTCCTTAACAAGGAACAAAATATAGAGAACAAACACAATTTGGATCAAACTCCTGTTAACACTTTAGTCCTCAAGAATCAAGCAGAATATTTTTTGTAAAGGCGTCAAGTCAAGTTTTACAACAAATACCAACTAAATATTAAAAAAAATAGTACTTTTTATATATAGTTTAAAAAGTAACTATGGACTTTTATCCAAAGCGACTTCCATGACAGAGGCAACAATCAAGCATTCGCGTCGCGTAGATCAACACTGAGAATGGAGCTACACGGAGACCGACACATTGCTGGTGGTTGTAAATTAACGTTATTGCAGTGGTGGCAATCAGGTTAAAACAAACTACCACTGAAACAAATTAAAATGTTTTTGTGATAAACATCACCATGTTTTATCATACTCATAGTCTGACTCTTAAACAAAATTTACAAATATGATAATCGTACACATTTGAAATATTTTACCATGGCTTTAAGTGTGTCTCAGGCAGTCAGATTTTAGAACCAGGCTTTGAGGCAGTGAAGCTGTATGTCACTGACTTTAAAAATGAGCCCAAATGCAGAGTGAACCTAGGGGACATATCACTACATGTACTGTAATGTCACACCACTGAGTAAGTTGTTGTTCGTAGGTCAGCAGTAGTGCTCATTTGTTTACTGTATGAATAACAAAGTGCAGTCAAAGATTAAACCTTATTTTATTATTCTTTATTTCAAGTCAACCCAGCAGTAATACTGAGGTGCTTAAAAACCCCAGCAATACTGTCATGTCTGATATACTTTTGTAAGTGGAATACACAGTAACAAGACACTACCATATCTGTGTCACTGGTGTGCAAAGAAGGGTTGACTACCCAAAAACATTGTCTGGCCAAAGGTGGTCCTTTGTTAATGGACAGTGTGGAGGGTGGCTGATCCAATGTGCAGTAGCAAATTGGCTACAGTCAGTAACCGTAAACATACAATGTGCACCTATAAGATTGTTACAGAGTAGGCCTACCTTATAAATGTTTTTTTGTCTTTGAGAATTGAGATTGAAGATAATAAGAATAATTCAGAGGATTTACTTTGGGGAGAAAAGCTTTCTTCATGGAGTTGTTGCTTTCACTTCGCACACTAGAAGCACAAACTTCTTTGCTCCCTATGAATAAAAGATAGGGAACAGATGGGAAGAGGGAGGAATGTGAGTAGCCGGAATGTGGTGTTGACATGGATAATTGACACAGGGAAAGGTAAAGTTGCAAGTGTTTGTATGTGGTTGCTACCTCCTGTAACTGCTGCACTTCAGTGCTGGCTGTCAATGTGACAGAGTTTACAATCACACCTTCAGCAAAATGACATCTGTACATAGTCTTCAACATCACCTTTGTTGCTAAACAGTATAATTTCACGTATATGCAACATATTAAAACTTCTGTAGTAGAATCGCTAATGTGAAAATTTTATGTTTAACGTTGATTTGTTTTAATGCACTAATGCACGTTTGTGTTTTTATATACATTTATTTTTAAATTAAACCTGAACTAATATGAACTTAGCTTGTTAAACACACAAGAAAAGCCACATAATATAGCATTTAGGGAACTTTTGTTTAGGATCAAAGCTATAATGGTAAAGTTTACTAAATTTCTGTCCAAAACCGGCTACAAGCACACGACCATAACAAACTATTCCAGAATGTTTACTGTAAATTAATGACTGATTTTTAAAATCATATTATTACACTGTGAGAGGCAAAAAACCTCCACAGCCTCTTACTATACTTTTTATTTTAATATACAGTGGTATGAAAAACTATGTGCCCCCTTCCTGATTTGAGTTAACTATTAGTCAAAGATAGCATAATTGAACACAAAATGCAGTTTTTAAATGAAGGTTTACGTTATTAAGGGAGGAAAAAAACTCCAAATCTACATAGCCCTGTGTGAACAAGTAATTGCCCCCCTTGTTAAAAAATAACTTAACTATGGTTTATCACACCTGAGTTCAATTTCTGTAGCCACCCCCAGGCCTGATTACTGCCACACCTGTTTCAATCAAGAAA
>JBBPDA010120606.1:0-26582 GCA_037974385.1 Arnoldichthys spilopterus | reverse complement strand
TCTAATGTTTATCAGTACATTACAGAAAATAATGAACTTTATCACAATATGCTAATTTTTTAGAAGGACCTGTATATATATAGTTATATAGAGTGTATATATAAATAAACAAAAAAAGTACAATACAAGAGCTTAAACATCTGTATTTATGATATCTCAGGAAAAAAAGAGAAAAGAACCCAATGAGTTAAAAAACATTTGTTTATATGAAAAATATGTATATATTATATATGTGTTCAAAAAACATGGACATTTTAAACAGTTCTTTTCCATCTTCCTACATCTCCCTTTTTCTTTTGCTGGTCTTAACATGTACAACAATGATGGTGACGACCATGAGGAGCACTCCAAAGCTCAGTGCACTGGCGATGATGATGTGGGTGTAAAGTGATTTTGAACTGCTTGATGTATTTGGGTCTAAGGACAAGGAAAAGAAAGTCTGAGCAGAAGTGAAAGCAGATAGACATCATATGTCACAGTAAGGGACTTTAAAGTATGATCTTAAACCAACCCTGAAACAACCCCGACAATAAAAGGTGAAACAAAAAAACAAGAAATGGAACAGAACACAGCAAAACAAGAACAGAAATCTCTTCCAGTGAAAAGACACTTTAAAATCATGTTTTCACACTCTTAACCATTGAGTTGTTGACAAAGTTAATTTTATATTTTAATATATATATATAAAAATTTTAGGGCAGTGCCCCTGGTGAGTGGCCTACTCTTATTTTAGTTTTAAATGGAATTTCATTTTTCCAATAGTGCATAATTAAGTAATTAAGATGTAAACATTTTGACAGTTTAATGTGAAATTCTCTGTTCTATAGAAACCTACAGAGTCAGAAATGTCTACAGTTTGCCCATAGGAACCAGACATTTAAAGTGTTTACTACCGGTTAAAGACCACAGAAACTTATCGACATGGTTATGAATATGCTGCCTTTAGCTGAATTCTTTACAGTAATTTTCATTTTACAGTACTACATTACTTAAGTTTAAGAGGATTTTGGTGTAAATTATTATTTTTTTTTTAATCCAGTAATGGCAGAAAGGTACATGAAGGCCGTTGTGCAAAAAAAGTATTCTCTAGAGACATCTTCTAATCAACTTTACATACATAAACTCAGAAGACAAGTTTGTTCACTATGGCTTTACTTGAGTTTTAGACTGTTATAATGTTAATGTTTTTCTAAGCCAATAACCATTTCGGAAGCCTCTATTTTAAGCCACTACACAGTTAAAACATATAATATTGGTAAGTAATAGAGCAGTGAGTTACCTTGATCATGTTGTTGTGTTAGCTGATGATTTTCAGCTGAAAAATGACAAAACAGAGTGTAATTACGATGGGTGGCCTATCTACTGTGCTAAACACTAGACTATATTAAGGAAACTTTAATCCTCACTGTGCAGAAGTATTCCTTCCCCAAACTCTAGTCGTTTTCCAGTTAAAGCTATGCAGAAGTACATAGCAAGGTCACTTTCAGACACTTGGAAAATCTTCAGTCCAATGGAACGATCAATAAGGAGGCCTTCAAAATGTGTTTCATTGGAATTCCATGCAACTGACAATTCGCCATCATTTTTCAGCCCCATGACCATAAGCGTTTGCGGCTGAGCTTTATCATCCATCCTCATCCAGTTGATTTCATGATGGTAGGACATGTTACACTTCAATATTACAGATTCTCCAAGCTCTGTTTTTTCCATCTTTAAGGCTTTTAAAAACGTCAGTGGCAAAAAAATCATCACTGTTGATGTAAATGATTAATGACAATTATGTCAGACTGACAACCTCAACAGATTATATCTTCAGGTTATTATTATCACCAACCATTGACCTGTGTCTGGTCTGGATAATTACCTACTAAATGATCTTACTCAGTTCATTATGCCATTACACACTTGTGCCCTAAAACGTTACATCACATCAGCTGTACATAAAACAGTGCTGCTTTGATTAGTCATTCTGAATTTGTGTTGAGAGATTTAACTTTTTAAACTCCTAAAAGTACAGATGAAAAAAAGAGCCACTTTTGGTTACTTTACCAACCACTTATAGGACGGTTCTTTTAAAAATAATTTTTGGAAATATGAATAAGAACCTTTTTAAAACTTTAAAGACAAACTCCACGCAACATAAAGATGTTTTTCCTAGGGCCAACTGAGATCATTCATTTAATAGATTTTAAGACATCATTTGTGCTTTTTATAGTTGCCATTATTTAAAAAATTAAATATTTATTGTAACTCACCAATGCAGGAGACAATTAACGGAGACAACAGCATCGTTTTCTCATGAACTGAGTCCAGTGTGTGTTTACTGTCAGAGAGGAGCAGCATACCCTTATGTCTGCGGAAGTAAAACCACACTACCCTACATCCCGCCCCAAGTTCCAACCACAAAAAATACTTTATTTTACTGTTGAAGAACATTATCTGGAACAGGAGTGTAAGTTTTAGAGCTCAATAATGTATAAGGACAAGTCTTGGGGATAAAGAACACATAAAAAAAATAAAAACCATGCATGCTCTTTGCAAAACTAATGACGTGTTCTTCAGTGCAGAAGGTGTGAAACAGGTACCTCTATTGTGCCACAGATTTCTAACTTTGAAATGAAACCACACTCTTTGCTCTAGATCCTGCTGACCCATTGTATTTTTTTAGACCTTTTGGTCAAGGCTACATTTTGTTCAGTTGTTTTCTTTTATGGCACCTCCCACAATAAAGTCACTCAACAACTGTTTAATCGGCTGTCTAATGTTACCATGCTCTCTGTCATGCACCCAATATATTGTGGTGGTCTAGACAATGCATCACATTATTCGTATGCATTTTTGTATGGTTCCAGAGTGTGATATTGCCTAATTACCAGAGGCCACTGTTTACATTTGATCATGAAACATCCTGAGTTTTTCTTAGAAACCCATCGCATGCACGTCTCTCAGCTATACCTGGCTTTCAGAAAATATGTGGGCACATTCCGCTAAATCTGAGATGTTCCAATCAACCAATAAGCGAATTAAAGAGGCTGGGATTTCCCAGTGTTATTTTTCTTCAGGCCTGCGTTAACGTTTTCGGTAAAAGATTGATGTTTTTCCATCACAACACAGAACAAATCACAAGTGTGCCATTTTACACTCTGCAGTGTTTTTGTTGATTTAACGTAGACCAGTGGAAAACAAACCACAGCTTCTGAGTTCTGAATTTTAAACATGAAGTGAATTGAAAAACAACCATTTGTCATTGTGCACCACAATGAAATGTGACCTTTGCATTTAACCCTTGTGGAACAGCGGACGGCTATGAGCAATGCCTGGGGAACAGTGTATCAAGGTGGTACCTTGCACAAAGGGTTCCTCAGTGGTACTTGGGCCAGGACTTGAGCCTGCAACCCTCAGATCACATGTGCCTAATCACTCGGCTACCACTGCCTCTGCCTGTGCCACTTTATAATCTTTCCTGTATTTGATTTAAAAAAAAACATTTCACACTTTTGTTTTTGGGTTGTAATCTTTAAACATGATATTTTTACTATTCAATTGTCTTAATATATTTAAAACCAGAACACAAAATGCTGTATAATGTAATTAATTGTTACAGAAAAGATTATGTCATGGAAAATGTTGATTTTTGAAGCATATTTGTAACTGACTGGATCAACTCATCCAGGTGCTGCTAGTTATTTCCCTCATCACCGGGCAATATAGGCAGGGCTGGGACGCAGGGAAGACGCGGAGGTTACTCATCTTGTGCCATCGACAGGCGACGATAGTGAGTTCAGTGTGAAAGCCCCAGTTGGCGGTGTCTAGATTGAGAGTTACAGTATTTATTGAGCAGCGACAGGTAGTCGATGCTGTCGTTTAGTAAAGCGCCAAACCCTAGGATACGGTATCGAACTTTGAACGAACTTTGCACGAACTGCTTTAGCAAAGGCAGTCAACCCCGAACGGCTTCTGGAACTTTCTCTCTGAGCGCCGGAGCACCGGTTTTGTGTTTTTGGCTTGCTTATTGACAATAAAGACTTTTTGTTAACTGCACTGGTTTCCTGCCTTACCTCCCATCGTGACAATATTTCAACAAGTAAACATGTCAGCCTCATTCAAACATTGCTTACAGATAAAAGTTATTATGGTTTATCAAATGACACACAAAACTGACATTTTTTACTCATTTTCATAATTTAAGTTAACAAAAGACAAATCAGTCACATAGAAAAAGTACACCCCTATGTTTTTCACACCTTCAGGTACATCAAATTAGAACTGGGTGTTCTAGAATAGGTGTTATTGACTAGAACCTCCTGCAGGTGAAGCCGGTCTTATTTAAACCTGACATGTACTAATGTTGCCTTTGTTGTTGAAGTGTGGGTTCATCATGCCAAGCACTCTCTAAGGTCTTCAGGTAAAAAAACAGACATGGATGCCAATAAGTCTGGCAAGGGATTTAAAAAGATCCCTAAATTATTTTTTAAAAATCCAATGTAAGAAAAACCATCTACAAACAACATAGATTTCAAGCTTACATTTACATATACAACATTTAGCAGACGCTCTTATCCAGAGTGACGAACAACAGGGCTTTTTAGTCCATGTCTGTTCTTCTGTCTGTAAAGCTAAACCCATCAACAGCTGTCATTCTACTAAGATACTACTAGCTAAGTTACACACTATAACAAATCCTGACAACCTTGTAAACCCAAAAGACAATAAAGTATATGAGTAAAAAATAAACAATAAATAGACAACAGCAATAAATATGAGGCTGGTAGTTTCCAATATACTCCTTGAAGAGATGCATTTTGAGTTATCATTTGATAACAGTGAGGGACTCAGTAGTTCTGATGGCAAGAGGAAGTACATTCCATCACTAGGGAGCCAGGACTGAAAAGAGTCTTAATGTAGATCTTCTCCTCTTTTTTTTAGCGTTGGAGGCTCAAGGCGAGCAGAGATGACGGGAAGTGACACTTTGCTGGATCATAGCTGATCGGTGAGGAGGCGTAGCTCCATTCTTGGCTTTGAAACCAAGTGTCAGTGTTTTGAACCTGATGCGAGCGGCAACAGGGAGCCAGTGCAGGTTCCGAAGGAGAGGTGTGGTGTGACTACCAGTTTATCCCTGGCTGGCTACCCCAGCAAATTCAGCTTGAGAGCATTTGATGTGAAAAGAAGTCAACTGCTGACATTTACATTGCGTCAAAAATGAAGAATTTATAGAGCAAGAGAAATGGTTCTAGATTACTTTTAAAAAGTACATTTTACATTCAACTCCAATATAAGTATTGTATTGTGCTTGTCTTGTTTAGTTGACATTTTGGAGATACCAAGTTTTTGTCTGACAGCAAGGATATGTAGCACTGACCAAAGAAAAGTGTGGTTTTGGAAATGTGATGGTATGGGGTTACGTGGTGGCAGTGGAGGCCTAGCGGTTAGAACATTACCCTTGGGACCTGAAGGTTGCAGGTTCAAGTCTTGGCCCGGGCACTACTGAGGTACCGTCCCACTAAACTGCACCACAGGTGTTGTTGATAGCTGCCTGCTGCTTCATGTGTGCACATGTGATGGGTTAAATGCAAAGGTCACATTTCCTTAAACAGTCAAATGAAGGAATTTTGCATGAAAGAATGTTTAAAAATTTCAACAAGCTAATGTCAGTGACTGATTGATTATTACGCAAAATGCCTACAAGAAGTTAAATTTGCTAAAGAGGGCAATGCTAGTTTCTGAGTCCAAGGGTGCACTTTAAAAAGAGGATAAAGTTTTTAGTAATTTGCTTGTTCATATATGTTGAAAAAATAACTTTCATGAGGTGAACTTATTTTTTTCACATGACTTTATCTATGCTCCATTCATTTGTATTGCTTCATTTTTTGCACTCTGTATGTTCAAAATAAAACATGTGAAAATATTATATATTGTAATATATTCAGTCAACTAATATGTGTATTTTGATTGATTATACATGTTGTAGGGAAAAATGCTATTTCAGAAATGTATACAAAAATATTAGATATAGAATGAACTATAATATGGATAGCATGTTGTTATGGAATTAATTACTTATATAGCCTATATAATGTAGTAATAAATTAAATGTAGAATACAGCTCTTTGTAGTGGATCAATGTTTTTAGACACGATGTAGATGTATTATTTTTGGTGTTGTTGTATCTTTTCCTTTACCCTAAATAGAGAGGGAAAATGTAGAACCACGCCACTTGCTGATAAAAATGTTTTGCTTTATTATTCATTGAGTCATACATTTTAAAATGACGGGTTAAACTGGGGCTTTTCATTTTGCGACCAGCTAAGCACATCGGCCTGCGCTATATTATAAAAGCAAAGCATATATATCGGTAAAACTATATTAATATTTGAACTACATAATCCATGCCACTATGCGGGCGGGATTCGGCGAATGTATGTGTGACGTAATCTGCGCGACAGACTTTGTAGTCCGATCTCGGGTAAACGCCCGTAAACGATGCATTTCTGCCTTTTACTGTACAAAATAATTTTGGATCATAGAAATAGTATCACGTGCAACTGAAAATGTTACTGACATGGCACGTTAGTGCACTGCTTTTACTTCCTTTTTAACTTATGTTAAACACAACCAGTAGGGGGCGATGTGACTACGACAAATGCGACAAAGGCTTTGTAATTTATTATAGGCTTTATTATTAATATTAATATTATTATATTATAATACTGGGCGGAATAATGTAATTAACGTGTAGATATTGGTAGTGAAATTATAGTGGCACAGGACTTATTTTGAAGCGTAAAATGCTTCATTGTTGTTGTTGCAGGCACCTGCCTTCTCGTCGCCGAGTGATGACGTCATCGCCGAGCGTAAGCACGCTGGCGGCACGGCTTTGACAAGACCAGCGGGTACATGAAGTACCCGACACAGACACTTGTACACGGAGTTTCTCAACGGAATGTGCGTTATATTGCACCAGTAGCAGCACATTTTCTCGCGCAGCTCGTTGGTGTGTCCGTGCAGTGTGCGTGGGAAACGGATGAAGGTCCGAGCAGGTAAATCGGGGGCAGAGATGAACACGTTCAACTGGGTATTTATAACTGAAGACGTCTGTGTGGGGCAGAAATGTCAGTTTCATGCTGCTGCCCAGTATTCACCTGGGCTGTGTTATGACTTTAACTACTGTTATCAGTAGTAGACAGTGTAGACAACGAGCAGTGCTTGCTGTTTGCCATTACACACTAGTGCTGTTTGGTTCTTCTGGACTGTCAGTGTGTACATGGAGCCTAAAAGCTCTTATCCAGCAACTCCCACTGCCGACATGTCTGTTATCTAATCCACATTTATCTGTACTTATGCATAGCACTTGTTTTGGCTTTCTCGAAAACTTTACATGCATGAAAGTGTGCTGGTTTGATCATACCAGTTTGGGCCTACATGCAGTCAGGAGGAAACAGTAAAAGTGCCTTTTTAATAGACATATATTTTATAGCTACAGTTAAGATGATCATGTTTTGTAAAGCCCACCATTAGTTAAATGTCCAAGGCTGTTTCATATGAAGACCCTGAACAGTAGAAGGGATGACACGATCACTAACATTTCTAAACATTTTTCTATTTAAATTTGAGCCAGCCTGCTTATTATCTCCCTTCATGCTTCAGTTAGATAATGCAGAGTTTTGGGCTGGGCAGGCACGCAGAGAAGTGCTTATCTCAAATTAGGAACACTAATATTTACATTTACATTTATTTATTTGACTGACGCTTTTATCCAAAGGGACTTCCATGACAGAGGAAACAATCAAGCATTTGCATTGCATAGAGTAATACTGGAGCTGGTGCTACAAGGAAGACCAACGCATTTCTCGTAGGTGTAAAATAAATAACAGAGACAACTACTATAATACATACATATGTATATATGCATAGATGAATGAATTAGCCATGGCTGTGTTTCCCAGTTTCCAGTGTTAAAGTGGGAATGCAGTTGTGTATATTTTTGTATATAATTTTGCTCTGTTAATCCCCAAGGGGAAATTTTTCTCTGCATTTTACACGTCTGAAGCAGTCAGCAAACGCACCCGGAGCAGTGGTCAGCCACAGTCTCGGGGAGCAATTGGGGGATAGGTGTCTTGATCAAGGGTGTTCTTGCTGGTTGTTTTGCTCACAAACCCACTTCTCTAACCTATTGGCCGTGGCTTCCCCTGGTTTTAATTTCTGAGTCAGATGCTCTTCTGTAGTCAGATACTTAAGATGGTCAGAGTTAAGTTTTTTTTTGGTTCTGTACATTACAGACAATGTGTCAAACTGAATACTACTATGTCACTTAACACTGTGTCAAAATGGTGCACCACCTAGTAGTGCTAGTGCAATCACTGGTATGGTATAGCACAGGGGTGGGCAACTCCAGTCCTGTAGGGCCTGTGTCCAGCACAGTTTGGTGATTCCCCCAGTCAAACACACATTGTTCAACTCTTCTGTTAATTGCCAGGTTCAGTGAGGGTGTTTGAAGAGGAGAACTACCACATTGTGCTGGACACTGGCTCTCCGGTACTGGAACTGCCCACTCCTACTATAGCACAGCTGCTGAACAGTCTTTGATATACGAGTTAGAACCTTGTATGTTATAAAGCAATACAACAGTGCTACAGCAGGAACGAACTGCAGATTGCTCCTGAGCTCCAGCAGTGGATGTGTAAACTGCCTCAGAATTTGGCAAACGTATGAAAGTGTCATTAAACAGACACAAAAATGTGAAGTGATAACATCATCCCAGTGTTGCTAATTAACAAGCTCTTGCTGACTTGAAGTGAGTGTGTTCGTGCAGAAAAAAAAACACAAAAATATTCAGAGCAGGGGTCACTTTAGGGCCAGGGTTGGGAAACTCCACTTCAATCTCTTTAACCTTCATGGATGTCTGCGTCCACAGGCATATCATTTAGTAACTCAAGGGAGTACATTGCAAAAGGATTGAGTTACTATGATTCATCACCTACTGTGTGTCAAAATAGCCGTCAAAATTGCATAGAAATTAATTATTTGGTTTAAAAAACAAGGAGTGATTCAACTGCAGTTATTTCACCACTTTTATTATATAAGGCAAGTCTGCCTACACTAACAGGTCCCTCATATAGAAACACACTGTGATGAACACACAGTTTAGTATTTTTACTCTTGGTAAGTAAGTTTAATGTTATAATGATCTTTTAATCCAATTAACTGGTCAAGAGCTGCCGACAGGCCCAAACTTTCATTACTAGGTAGAACATGGCCAGTTACAATTTGCGCTGTAGTTTGTGTAGTTGTTGAATAGTAAAGCTCAGGATGTTATAAGTCTGAGACTTTAAGAGGATCAGTTTTCTTTATGGCTTATTCTTTTTTTTTAGTTTGTTTGTTTGTTTGTTTTACAGTATAGACCGTGTTTATGGTGGAGAAGGGAGGCAGTCAGTGGGTGGAGTTTTTGTGTTGTCAACCAAGGGGCTTTGTTTTTACTATCGTGATTGGTGATTTTCTTTTTTTTTTTTAACAAGGCTTGAGTTGTGAGCTGTTGCACTTTCATTTGTTGGTCAAGGATTGAGTTTGTTACATTGATTTTTACAATTTTTTATGTGTTTGGCTGCCACAGACAAATATTGCTAGCTGAAAAGCTAAAACTATTTTGGAACCTGTAAGTCAATGCATAGTTTTTTACCTTTTATTACTTACTTCCCAGTAATCAGCAGTGTCTGCACTAATGACATCATGATTTGCTGAACCACAGGCAATGCTATTTATTGCTTGAATTAAGCAGGTTTTACATTTATGAAAAATGAAAATGAAAAATATTGCAACAATTCAAGTAGTTCTCATGATTCACAATATGTCACAATATTTATTGAACATATTGTGACATAACTTCTCATGATAATAAATATCATCATATTGTTCAGCTCAGTCATTGCTCAGTCTTTGTATCAGGGATTGAATTAGTGACCCTGTCTGTTAAATTTGCTCGATAGCCAGATGTTCTCTCCTGAGGCTTTTGACCCATCGCTTTAGCATACAATACAGGCTCGTCAGGTTCATGACAATGCCCTGATCTGTGCACATTGTCATGAACACAGTATATTGTACTCTAAACATATGACTCAGTGTTTCTCCTGCCATAGCCTCAATAGTCAAATAGACAATAGTTTGCCATTGCTATAGGTCATACTGCAGTTTTAACGACGCCCATTGAGCCAGAACTCAGGAATTAAGGACCTGTAACTCATTGCAAAAGTGGTAACTGTAAATGTTCCTCGAAAAGTTTAGAAGTGGTCATGTTAAACTGATGGGTGTCATCAAATCGCAGTTAGTTTGCTAATCTTGATGTCTAAATCAAATGCTAATTCATGCCCTTTTCACATGTAACCCAAGTCTTTATATAATGCTGTATATAAGTGGTTTGATAGACTGAGTTTGTTTTGTAAGCAGAACTGACATTGCATTTAAAAGCCAGTTATGCCAGTTACAGGCTTGGATTAGACTGCACTTTACACTGCCAATCCCAGTCTGGGCACTTGATCATGTTCAGAAAGTTGTGGTCAATTTAAAGGTACAGTTGTGTGAAAAATCCGTTTACACACAACCTCCAGTGCAATACTAAAGAAGCAAACTTTAGACACTTTCCAGAGAGAAGATTCATTGCTTTGAAGGCTTAAGAGACTTAACTGCATAGAATTAACTGCATAGAATACATGGTATTCGATAAAAAGAGACAGGACATATAGTGGCAATAAATACTAATAAATACAAGCGCTGTTTTTCCCTTCAAATCTGATCACAATGTCACCTTTACTCTAATGGAGATGTGAGATTACTGGGGTCTTTTGTTTAGAAGAAATATTTCCGTATCAAGAGACTCTTTCCATATGATCTCACTGCTGTTTAGCATAAACTACAGAGATATTAAGGAAATTATTTTTCCTCTGGTTGAATGTATCTTAGCTGATGGGCTACTTTGTATTATTTTCAGAAAAATCACAGTTGGTCTCTTTTCTTTCTGTGTCAGTCAATTGACGACCGAATGGCCCAGTTACTGGGCAAACTTGTCAGCTTGTTTATAGTACAAACATGATTTCAGCTTGTTCTTCTTTTTTTTTAAATACAGTGGGGTTCAAAAGTCTAAAGGCACACTGAAAATCTGGGGTTTTATTTTTCTTTAAACCTTGAGGGTTTGGAAAATATTTAAAACATATAGATCATTACAGAATCATTTCAATGTCTTGTTAAAATACAAAAACAAGTGGACAAAATTTGAATCAGTGTTTTGAATAACACCACTTTTTTGGCACATCTGTGCATCAAATACAATATACTAGATCTACACTGTATCCAGAATGCTGAATATAATTGCAGATGGTTACAGCATATAAATTGTAAATAACTAAAATAATAATTTGGTAATAAAAATATTGACTAAAACATCTGAATGGACCTGTTGCTACTCTCATATTATATGATGAACAATGCATGTGCAGTTAAGGAATTTATTCTAGCTGCTACTATCTGGCTTTTCCTAACACCTGCTTGTTTCTGTAGGATGGCAGGGGTGTTTGACATTGACCTGGAGTCAGAGGACGTGAGCGATGCAGAGGTAAGAGATGAGTGTGGATGGAAGATGTGACTCTAATCCAAATAATGTTTAACAGCTTGCCAGAAATAACTGGGCAAAGGACAAATATTTTTCCCCATATTCCACTATTACTTGTCTTTAAAGCAAGTACAGAAGCAAAATAATGTCCACAGACAATTTAATAAACCATTATGAGTGACCGTCTTAATGCAGTAAATCAATGTGAATGAATGTCACTATTGCGCCATCATGCATCTGCTGGTCTTGGCCTTAAAGGAAAATTGGGCTTATTTGTATGGAAAAGTACTACTTTGTCTTAGACATTTCTGCAACCAGTGTCAAGAACATTCATGAATATTTTTAGCCTTATATTTTTGCAACGCTTATTCTGATTTTTGCTTTTAAATATATTGCTAAGTGCCCCGTTTGTGTACAAAATGCCCAATAACATCAGAGTGGGGATGACAATTGCCCCTAAGAATGATTTCCTACCTACCCTACTACACCTTAACACATGGACACACATGCAAAATTATCTGCCAATAGAATGTATTTAGATTAAATGACTGTAGACAAGTAAGAACATCTAGAAATAAGTTGAATAAACATACAACAATCTCATAATGAGAAATATTAGAAACATTTACATGTGAAAAGTTTTCATATTCAGATATTGTGTCTTGCAGTAGACAAGACACAATGTCAGATTAAACAGACTTGACTAGGGCGACTAAATATACCAGCAGATGTATGTGGAGTGTAACACAGAAATTTCACCTGTGCACTACCTTGATGTTGATTATTTTGAGCATAAGTTGCAGAATAATATCCTTTTTTTCAATCAGAAATATTTTATTCTTCATAAATGCCTGATCCTAATCTGTGGAGTTAAAATGACAATAATAAATAAAATCTTCTTTTTTTTTATTTTTACATTATTATTTGTTAATGTTTTACTTGTGTAACTTGTTTGTTCTCAGGATGAAGTTTGTAACTTCACAGTGGAAGCCACAGAGCCGTATGTATTCTTAATCCATGTTGGTTTGAGAAACAGTTGTTTTTTTTCCATCATGATGTATTCATAAGCGTGACTGAACGTGTGAAAATATGTGTTGAGGCCTGTAAAAACCCCTCATATGCTCAAATTTAGACTTTTTGGGCAGTGGAGACCTAGTGGTTAGGAGCTTAAGTTTGAGTGGAGCGACACAAAAAACAGTATGTTCTTACACCTATAGAGGATATACATATGATGTCTCACTGCTGTTACATCCACTAAGTAGTAAAAAGACTAACTTTCACTGAGTGTCAGCATTAGCATTCTCATTGAATGTCATGGAAACACAAAAAAAACATCTAAAATGAGAGAGTTTTTGGGAGGTTGACTGCACAGAAAGATCAAGAAACTACATACACATTAAGCTAGTTTTAGTCCTGGATATATTTGAATGATAGCTTTGCATTCTTTATGATCTTTAAAAGTGTAAGAAAGTGTAACATGGATGATAACAGGTTTAAGCTGCTAATTGATGTTTTTCCTTGCCCACGTCTTAGTTAAATGGTAATTAATCCTAATTAAAACTACAGAACATGGACAATCAAAACGTGGTGAAATATTTTGTCAATCTATTTGCTTTTACATTTTTGAATGTCTGTGACATCTGGGTGGTTTTTGCAGACTGCACACATATGAGTAAATAGATATGAAATGAATATGATAATGTTGAAATGTCTCTTTACCAGTTTAGAGACTGAGGAGGTGGAGCTCACTAGTGCAAGTGTGAACAGAGACAGTGAGCGAGTGGGACCAGACTGCTTTGAATTACTCACTGTGTTGGGGAAAGGAGGCTATGGCAAGGTGTGTGTGTGTGTGTGTGAGTGTGAGAGTAAGTGACTGTGTGTGTGTGTGTGTGTGTGATTGTGTGTGCATGCATTTGGGTATGTATGTGTAATCAAAACACCTACACATGGAAGACAAACTTTGTTATATTTGAGGTTGAGCAAATCAGATTTGTGCTTTAATACTAAGTGTGTGTTATATGTCCAGACAGTAACCAAACATCTCTCTCCACTCCTTTTTGGTTTAGGTCTTCCAGGTTCGGAAAGTACAAGGAAGTCAGATGGGGAAAATCTTTGCCATGAAAGTTTTGAAAAAAGTAAGTTCTTTTTTTAGTCCTAGCTGTAGCAATAAGGGCTCATTCCATAGCTGACCAATCTGTCAACTATTATTCGATTGATGGACTAATCAAACTGCTTTTGCTGTCTCCTCTCACTTTGCTCCCTCACGACTCTTTCATCATTCGATGTTCTGTCTGTATGATGAACAACTTCCTCTTTTTATAGTTCAGTCAGAGCTTGTATGTAATGTATATGCATGCTGATTCAAGGCAATGGACCTCAAAAGGTTACAGTTCTTGTCTGCACAAGGCCAGAAAAATACATCATGCAAGTACGCAAATGTGAAACACATGTTCACGCTTTTCAAAAATGTTTCATGCACCATTCAGAATGTAATGTACCACATAATGTAGCATAACACAAGAGCATGTTGGGGGGCTGTGGTAGTGAGCATGTCTCCATTTTTCTGTTTCCCTCGTCTCAAGCCCTCAAACTTTTTGCCATGCTGGCAAAAACGCTTAACGGCAGAAACCTTGGAGGTGTAACTTGCATTGAGTATGTTTCTGGCCATGTGTAAGTTTTACATCATATATCTTTTTGGGCAACAACAGCACACAGAGCAGCAGGTCCCAGAAAAACTCAACTCAAATCCAAGACTGAACCCAAGAACCCCAAACTGCTTTTGCCTATTGGCTGTTTAAAATAGTCACAACAGTCTATTGATGACAAAAATGGCCACAAGTTCACTTTTAACATGAAGGGGAGAAAAATAATAATTAAGATTAAGTGTAATTTCCAGAATTTCACACTGCTCTGAATGGGACTTAGTTCTCTGTTGCCTGCAGAAAGGGGGGAAGGAAGAACTCTAACGCCATGAATCTTTTCTATACAGGAAACCATCTAATCTATAGAGAAAATACTGCACCCTACTTTTGCTGTAGTCTACTGCAATCTGTCATTATAACAGACATTATACAGCACTGTAGACGCTTTTGTTTTTAAGCAAGTTAAAAACAAAGGTTCATAACTTTTTTCTCCATTGTCAGCTTCATCAGCCACTAAATGACTGGCAGCGCTTGTAGCGCTTTGTAGTCAGTTCAGTACTAATCAGATCAAACTGCTTGCCTTTTATTGTTCTTTAAAGATACTCATTGTCTGTATGTCTCTCTCAAACACTTCCACATCCTGCCTCTTTCTCTCCCTTTTTCTGTCTTTCACATACGCATACTGTCACATGCTCATTTTTAGGCAAAAATAGTATGCAACGCGAAAGACACTGCACACACGCGTGCAGAACGGGAAATCTTGGAAACCGTTCGTCATCCCTTCATCGTGGACTTGTGGTATGCCTTCCAGACAGGTGGCAAACTTTACCTCATCCTGGAGTGCTTGAGTGGTGAGTGTTTGTTGATTTGCTAAGTATAGTGAATATTACTCTTGCTCCAGTCTGGTTTAGAGCACACTGCTCTGTGCGTGCCTGATTTAGCACACTACACTCTACGCAAGAACGCCTTGATAACCGTTAAGTTCAGTGTAGTTTTCAGAATTTTTTTCAGTCAGGAATCTTATCCAGTGTGAAAAAAGCTCAGTTTACACCTACACTCAATCTTTTAACATCAGTAAGTAAGGAAAGTTTATTTCTAAAGCACCTTTCACAGACATGTAGTCACAAAGCGCTGTACAACATTATTTTAAAAGAGAAAATAAAAGAACATTAAGCGCATAAAAAACACAAAGCAAAGCAAAAAAAAAGAGAAACAAATCTCTAGTAAAAGCCTGAATAAACGTAAACATTTTTAACTGTTTCTTAAAAGAAAAAACAGAGTCTGCTATTCTTAAATGTAGGGGGAGAAAATACCAACATCTTGGAGCTATAAACTGAAAGGCTTGATCCCCCCTTGTCTTTATTCTTGTAACCACTAACACATTTTGTGCAAAAGAATGAAGATTCAGAGAAGCTGCATGTTTAACAAGAAGATTAGACAGGAATCCTGGAGACCACTTAATGCTCTGTATGTAAGTACAAGTACAGTGCAAGGAGTATAAATTAGGCACAATAAATAACATTAGGCACAAATAGCCATTTTTAGCTGAGGTGTGTATCTGGTTAGAAGTTGCAGATGACTTAGTGTTTGAGTCAGAGGTGAGCAATTGAGGTATTGTGGATATTGTCAGTGCTTAAATAGCACTTGATTTAGTGCAGACTGAAAATAGCTTAGACTGTAAAAAAGCTGAATAAAAATTACAAACCTCATTTCCACAAAGTTGGGATGTTTTACAAAATGCAATACAAACAAAAATCTGTGATTTGTTAATTCACATGAACCTTAATTAAACTGACAAAGGATAAAATAAAGTTTTATTTATTTGGATTTTGTAAATGTAAACACATTTAGAATTTGATGCTGCAACACACGCACCAAAAGTTGGGACAAAGGCACATTTACCACTGTTCACCTTTCCTTTAAATAGCACTTTTTAATTGTTTGGCAGCTGAGGAGACTAATTGTAGTGGTTATGCTTGCTTGAGATAAGACTTTAGCTGCTGAAGCTCTTCTCTTCATAATGCACCATACAATTAGACACAGATCTGGACTGCTGTCAGGTCAGTCAAGCACACATTCTCTCTGTCTACAAAGCCATGCTGTTGTAGCCTGTAAAGAAACTGGTCTAGTATTGTCCTGCTGAGATAAGCATGGATGTACTAGGAAGTGACATCGCCTTGATAGAAAAATATGTCTCTTTAAAGTCCTATCTGCCTCCGAGCCAATGGTATCTTCACATTCATGCAACTCAACCAAGCTGTGGGCACTGATGCACCCCCATACCACCACAGATGCTGGTTTTTGCACCTTTCACCAGTAAAAGTCTGGACGGTCGTTTTTATTTTTGAAACTGAGAACTTGACACCTATTTTTTCTGAAAACAAAATGAAATGAAAACTCATCTGACCACAACTCAGGGTTCCAAAGTCATTTGGTTCATCTGAAGGCCATTCAAACCCAGACCAGCATTTCTGCCGGGAGTTGCTAGAGTTGATGTAAGGCTTCCTTCTTGCGTAGTTCCAGTTGTATTTCTTAATGCAGTGACATACTGTGTTAAGTGACAATGGTTTTCCGAAGTACTACCAAGCCCAGCTGACTTAATTTGTTACAGGAGTATGAGTCATCAGTCAGCACAGAGGATACTTTTTTTACCCAGTCATGATACTTCACCTGCTACCAACTAGCCTGTCTAATCTAGAGTCTCCCAAACCGGTCTTTCTTGAAGATTCTGTCCAAGCTTAGTTTCTGTACCAACTTTTGTTGAGTGTGTTGCAGCCATTAAATTCTAAAGTTGTATATATTTACACAATACAATTAAGTTGGTCTGTAAATCTGTTGAAAATCTTTTCTTTGTGTGTTTGTCAGATACCTAAAGGTTTTTGTGAATTAACAAAGTTTATAGACTGTTGGGAGTGGTGGGAGTGGGAGTGATGGGCTTCTTTATTTTGAATATAATGTTGCATAAGTGCCTCAAAGACTCCAAACCTGTTGATTCTAGGCTTACTCTAGATTTCTGCGGGTTCTGCTATGGCTATTAAGAGTATTTAATTTAATATAAACACCATGTTAATGATACCATGTCTGTGAGATATCTGTGGTATTGTGATGTGCTGCAAGTTGCTGTATGTTCTGCGATTCTTCTTGTCTTTACACTGCCCCTCAGATGTTGTCAGTAATTCTTGATTCCTCTTTAAATAAACAGGTGGTGAACTGTTCATGCAACTAGAGAAGGAGGGAATCTTCATGGAAGACACTGCTTGGTAAGGAATGATAATATGGACAAAATAAGAACATGAAAAGTGCGGCTAACCAGAAATGTAAAAATTAGATGTTGCCATGTAGTTTAGCATTTCTGGGCTCTCAGGTGGTGTAACAAAAGTGTTGGCCCTTGCCAAGTTGCTCAGCATGGTGCTTGACCATGTGGGTGGCTTTCAGCTGACAGAATAAGAGAATTTCAGAATAACAGAATTGGCACTTATTGTTCTCTCAATAGCAGTGCAAGTGTATTTGCCAAATGGCACATTCTGATTTACCTAAAGAGTCTTTCCCAAATTATTCCATTGGTTTGCAGTAGGGATGGTAACTGAAACCCAGTACTGAAACCGTACATTTTTAAAGACTGGAGTATGGATAAGCTCTGGCATTAACCTATGCTTTCGGTATTGGAGAAATTAATAAAACAGATTTTTAGATTCTACATAAAATACATTTTTCTCAGTTTACCTTTCCAGCTCTGTTGCTGATTAAGATGTTAATCTAGAGCATTCTGTCCCATGCCCGACACTGGGGTCACTGCCCGATCTGCGTGCGTATGCGAAAAACTCGTTTGTGTTTATGGCAGTATCTGATTTGTGTACTGACATCCGAGGACCCGGCCCGATCGGCGAGAGGATGTACACAAATTTAAACGTTGAATGAGATTTTGATACACATTACTGCATGTTACCTTTTCAAATTATAGAATTTCTGTGCTTTAGTTTTAGTTCTTGCTTCTTTGACCTATAGTGTATGTCCTGATGCATTATATTGTGTAAAATGTACAGCAGACTGAGCATGTCACTGCATTAATGACAGAACTGCATTGGTTATTTTATCAGTTAACCACTAAAGACCTCTAATGTAGTTATGAACTACTTTGTGTTGTCTCCTCTTGGCAGTTTTTATCTGGCTGAGATAACGTTAGCGTTGGGACACCTCCACTCAAACGGCATCATCTACCGAGACCTGAAGCCAGAGAACATCATGCTCAATCATGAAGGTGTGTGCGTTTACACCCACTGCAGCCTGTTTAGCTGGCTGAGTCACTGAGACTGATACTGATTTGTAATTAAAGTTTGCAGTCGTATCCTAATGGATTGCTTTGTTGCTAGAGCTCAAGTTGCTTGGAATGTAGTCTTACAGAGAGATCACTGTTCTCCGATTCAAGACAATAGGTTTTTTAAATCCGTCACATAACACACAACAAAAGAAGTGTGTGAAAATCATTAGATGCTGTAGTATGTGAACCTGAACATGTGATTGTACCAAAACCTACACACATACAAGATACAAATATATCTGGATGTCTGTTGTAGGGTTTTTGAAAGCTTTTTATATAAATTGTTTATAAGTAAATAATGAAAACAGAAGATATAACTAAATCTGTCACAATGATTTTTCTGATAATGAATTTACATATAAATAATTGTGATTATGAATTTGATTATACTTTATTGTTCATTTTATGCATCTATAATACAACCCCAAACCAGAAAAAGTTGGGACGGTATGGAAAACGCAAATAAAAAAGAAAGTACTGCTTTCTAAATTTACTTTGACTTGTATTTCATTGCAGACAATATGAACACAATATGTCATGTTTTGTCTGGTCAACTTCATTTCATGTGTAAATATACATCCTTTCCTGTCATTCAGACCTGCAACATATTCTAAAAAAAAAAGTTGGGACAGGAGCAATTTAGAGCTAGTAATGAGGTAAATTGATTAAAAAATTATGTGATTTGAAACAGGTGATGTCAACAGATAATTATAATTATAATTTGGTACAAAAGCAGCATCCAAGAAAGGTCTAGTCCTGCAGGGGCAAAGATGGGCTGAGGATCACCAGTTTGCCAACAAGTACATGAGAAAATAATTTAAATGTTTAAAAACAATTTTCCTCAATGAAAGATAGGAAGAGATTTGGATATTTCACCTTCAACAGTGCATAACCTAATTAAAAAAAGAAATCTGGAGCAATTTCAGTGCGTAAAGGACAAGGGCGCAGGCCTAAGCTGAACAACCGTGTTCTCCGATCCCTCAGGCGGCACTTCATCAAGATTCGTCATTCATCTATAAGTGATATCACCACATGGGCTCAGGACTTCTTTGGCAAACCTTTGTCAAGTACCACAATACATAGTTATGTCCACAAATGCCAGTTAAAACTGTACTGTGCAAAAAGAAACCCCTGTGTTAACAGTGTCCAGAAGCGCTGTTGACTTCTCTGGGCTCGGAGGCATCTGGGATGGACCATCACACAGTGGAAATGTGTACTGTGGTCAGATGAATCAGTATTTCAGGTATTTTTTGGGAGAAATGGACACCGTGTGCTCCGGACCAAAGAAGAAAAGGAACATCCAGACTGTTACCAGGAACAAGTCCAAAAGCCAGGGTCTGTCATGGTATGGGGGTTGTGTCAGTGCCCTTGGCATAGGTAACTTGCACTTTTGTGATGGCACGATTAATGCTGAAAAGTACATAGAGATTTTGGGGCACAATTTGCTGCCTTCAAAAAGACCTCTTTTCCAGGGACGCCCATGCGTATTTCAACAAGGCAATGCAAAACCACATTCTGCACACATAACAAAGTCCTGGCTGTGGAGGAAGAGGGTACAGGTACTTGACTGGCCTGCCTGCAGTCCTGACCTGTCTCCAGTAGAGAATGTGTGGTGCATTTTGAAGCGCAAAATGCGACAACCAAGACCCCGTACTGTTGCCCACCTTAAGACTTGTTTGCAGGAAGAATGGGACAAAATTACACCTGAAACACTTTATCACTTGGTGTCTTCAGTCCCTAAACGTCTTTTAAGTGTTGTGAAAAGGAATGGCAGCATTACAAAGTGGTAAATGCTTTACTGTCCCAACTTGTTTTGGAATGTGGTGCAGGTCTGAATGACAGGAAAGGATGTATATTTACAAATGAAATGAAGTTGATCAGACAAAACATGACATAGTGTTTATATTGTCTGCAATGAAATACAAGTCAAAGTAAATTTAGAATTTTTTTTTGCGTTTTCCATACCGTCCCAACCTTTTCTGATTTGGGCTTGTAGTACACACCTAAAAATGCCAGATTAGTGGTCGACTGGTTGTCTTGCTCGTTTTACTTCTGATGAACTGATGAAAAGACATAATGCACTCTGGGGTGCGTGTGTGTGTGTGTGTGTGTACTGTGATACAGAATCATGTATTCAGTCAAGCAAAGCTTTTAGGTTTCTCATGAAACTTGGTGAATGTTTTTTTTTTACTTTTTTGCATTTTCCTCAACCCAACTGATGAAAACACACCCAACTCACATTCTGTTTGTGAGAAAATACATTTGCAAAAATTGAATTAAGTCACTTTGATTAACTAATTCAGTTTAAATAATTGTGATTATCTAGAATAACTGTCAAATACCTGTGATCAGGAGATATTTGTAATATTTGTACCAGGCCTGGGTTTAGCAGTTGTTTATTATGAGTAGCATAATAGGAGAATAATTCCTGATGTTCTTTTGGGATTTATGTGGATATATTGTACCATTTGTCCAGTATAGGACATGACTGAATCCCTAATGGCCCACAGGCATTTTATGCACTGTTTAAATGCAGGAGCCTCAATGTTTAATTCATACATTGTACATTTTGCAGGGAGTATGAAGTGATTTTAAATTCTTTGGTCTCCCTTGCATTGGTCCTTGACAGCTCCAACCTGGCTCCACCTACTCCTAACCGCATATACCTGAAGCTAATTCTAGGCTCAAGCATTTGCTCTTGTTTTTTGCTGGGTTGGGATGTTATTTCATCGCTGTTTTCTTGTTTCTTTGTAATCCTAGTGTTTTCTCATGTTTTGACTTTTGTTTTATGGATTTGCCTAGTTTGTTTCTGTCCACTCTCTGTTTGACCTCTGCCTAGTACTACCAAAACAACATTTTTCGCTTCAATTAAAAATGCTGCACATTAGTGACACCTGGTGGACAACAAGATAAACACTAGCTCTGTGCTGGGGATGCTGCAACAAGATGATATAATAAAAATATTGCTCCTTTATTGATTTAGTGGTTGTCTTTGGGTAAATAAAAAATTATTGATTTGACATACTGTACAGAACAATAACCTAGAGTGTCCAAATGTATCCTTTTCTTTTAAATTTTTCCATACATCACGTAGACAGCTGCTTTTGTCTCCGCACACTGTACAGTCATACACTGCATGCTGAGTCAAGAACATGCACAGATTATTTTTCTTTATTATTATACTATATCTATACTATTATTTATCTTTTCTTCCTAACTTCACAAAAACTAAATATTAGATAACAATTATAAATTATAAATACCTAAATGTCTGTATAAGGGAATAGCCACGCGCATCCCTATTGAAAACCAATCAGAACAGAAAGCCGAAGAGCCTGAAGTTAAATTATATACAATATCAGTCAGGGTTTCTGCAGAGTCTTAAAATGTCTAAATTTTTGAATTTAGAATTTAAAGCCTTAAAAGGTCTTTTAAAAATTAGGGTTTTATGCACAATGGCCT
This sequence comes from Arnoldichthys spilopterus, assembly GCA_037974385.1. Lineage (NCBI taxonomy): Eukaryota > Metazoa > Chordata > Actinopteri > Characiformes > Lepidarchidae > Arnoldichthys > Arnoldichthys spilopterus. The sequence continues at coordinate 4,564 of JBBPDA010120606.1, read as the reverse complement.
TAAATGGCTTATGTTTTGGTCTTAAATGTCATTGTGTAATTACTTGCATCACTTTTTGGCAGGGGGGTGGGGGTATTTAAAGTCCAGACCTGGGTACCACTGAGGTTCCCTTGACCAAGGTACTGTTCCCAGGGTGCTGTTGATAGCTGCCCACTGCTCCATGTGTGGTCTCTTGCTCAATGGTGGTATCTGGGTCGAGACTTGTACTTTTTACCAGTTTGGACATAAAATTGGTCTTAAATTTAATTCATAACAGTCTTAAAAAATCTTTAAAAATCTAAAATTTGACTTGTTGAAACCTGCAGAAACCCTGCTCAGTCCTGCTTCTGTCTTTGTCTTTGTATATTTGTATTTATAACCATACACTTTATACACAGCATGCCTGCCTAATCTATTTAAAGCTGACACACTATCTTTCTTTCCGTAAGGCCACATTAAGCTCACTGACTTTGGCCTGTGCAAGGAATCAATCCACGATGGCACTGTCACGCACACATTCTGTGGCACCATCGAGTACATGTAAGTGACTTTTATACAAATCATGTGATGGAATAAAACATGAAGGATCTTCAGTCTAGCACCAAACTGAAATAAGCTGGGCAAGAATATTCAAACAATTAAAATGTTTAAGTGTTTAAGTTCAAATAATCCTTCAGTTATAACCATTTTCTGCCCCCAAGGCCTCCCAACCACACCTTTTTTTAAACATGAGGAATCCTTTCTGTGTAAAGCAGTGCTGAGAATTACCATAGTTATAAATAATAGTAATATTTAAGACTAAACTACACTTCAGTCAAAGGTATGAAAACCACCACATATTGCAATAGCAGATTTGTGCCACTAGATGTCCAAAAAACATTGCTACTTTTAGTGCACATGTGGCACATCCATCTAGTTTGTGCAGTTAAAGTGTTTTGTTTTATATATAATTATAAGTGTAAAAGAAAAAACTTTGCCTTATAGTCTGCAGCGTGTTCTCCATAGAAGATATGAATTTATTTTAAGACACACTAGCCCTGTATATGACTTCATGCTTTGCCGTGTAAGGGATTAAATGAAACTACATTTGTGGGCAGTGGTGGTCTAGTGGTTACGACAGAAGGTCACAGGTTCATGTTCTAGCTACGAAAGCACTGATGTACCTTTAAGCAAGGTAGCGTCCCGCTACACTGCTTTCCGGGCACTGCTGATAGCTGTCCGCTGCTCCACGTGTGCTCGTGTGATGGGTTAAATGCAGAGGTCCAGGTTCATTGTGGTGCACTTTGTGTGTTATTGAGGGTGTTCACAATGACAAATAATCATTTTCACTTTCATTAATAACTCAAGCAATAGATAAGTGCAGGTTTTATGTGGGCGATGATTGAACATAACGTTGTGTTGTGTATGTCCCAGGGCCCCAGAGATTCTGACCCGTTGTGGCCACAACAGAGCAGTGGACTGGTGGAGCCTGGGTGCGCTGATGTACGACATGATGACAGGCTCGGTGAGAGACAATGAAATTAGATGGAAATCACAGACATTGATGAAAAAAAGTCATATCATGTAGAAGTCATTAATATGATATATAATATAATATGAAAAATAACAGTTTAGCAGACATTTAAACTCATTTTCTCTTGGACGCCTAGAGCTACTGTTGTTTGTTCCACATAACGTTATGTAATTACTGTATATGATTAATTACGTTGTTTGTTACATAACAATTCATGTGATAAGGCACGTTGCCATTGAAAACTGAGTTAAGTTAGATTTTGGCGAAAAACAAATTGATCATAATTTCACTATTGTGCTTGTGTCAGCATTAATAAACTGCTTACCATGCTTCTCTGAGGTGTATTACAAATACACACCACTGTGATTTATATTCTTGTGTGGACTGGCCTCCTTTGGCCACTGAAGGACCTCTCATTGGTTTATTTTTATATATAAGTCAATTCTCTGACCTAACTACAGTTGTACCTTCATTACACGGAGAAGTGCTGACACTTACTTTACCATTCACAAGATCATTCGTTGGTTTTTCTTCCATATGCCTGTACAGAATTGGGTAAAATGCTTTTCCCCACTCTGCACCTACCGCATGCAACATGTTGCAGAAAGGCTGGAAATTTGCTGAGGTTATTTCATTGAGTTCTTGAAGCCGACTTCATTGTACGCACTTGTATTTAAAGTTGTTTTTGTTTGTGTTTTAATTGTGTATCTGTGTACTGTATGTGTTGCTGCCCATCTTGGCCAGGACTCCCTTGAAATAGAGGTGCTTAACCTCATTGGGAGTTTTCCTGGTTAAACAAAGGTTAATAATGATAATAAAGTTTCTGCACCCACTTCTGGCTTGTTTTTGTAGACTCACTTTTTATAAAATATCTCTGTTTTCTCAGCCCCCATTCACAGCAGAAAACAGGAAGAAGACCATTGATAAAATCCTAAAGTGTAAGCTCGTCCTTCCGCCATATCTCACCCCTGATGCTAGAGATATGATCAAAAAGGTAAACCCCCAAGGAAAGTATCATCTTCATTTCATCTTAGCTTTTATTTTATTACCCTTGCATCATTTGCTTTTGTCTTTTTTTCACAGCTTTTGAAGAAAAACCATGGACAAAGACTGGGCTCTGGGAAGGCTGACTGTGCTGATATACAGGTAAAATCATTTACACATGTCTGTAGTTTACCCTGATCAGCCATAACATTAGAATCACCTGCCAAGAATTGTAAAGGTCCCCTTCATGCTGTCAAAACAACTCCAATCCAGAGTTCCTGACTGAGGAATAGGCTTGAGAAGACTGTGCTGCTGAAGGTGTGCTGCAGTATCTGGCACCAACATCAGCAGCAGATCCTTCAAGTCCTGTAAGTTGCAAGGTGGGGCCATCATGGAGAGGACTAGTTCCCATTGTAGGTGTTTTTGTCACTGGATCACTTGTTCCCACTTGAACCAGTTTTGGTAGGTGCCAACCACTGCATACCAGGAACATCCCACAAGACTTGCTTTTCCAGAGGTGCTCTGTCTCAGGTCCCTAGCCATCTGTGTTGCTCAGATCCTTATGCTCACCTGTTTTTCCTGCTTCCAACACATTAATTTCAAGAACTTGCTATCTAATGTGTCCCACCCTTTTACATGTGTTATTGTAATAAAATTCATCAGTGTTAGTGGTTTTTATGTTCTTCTGATTGAAATATATATATATTTTTCTTGTTACTGTTACTATTTTGCAGAAGCATCCTTTCTTCCGGCACATCAACTGGGACGACCTGTTGAATAAAAGAGTGGAGCCACCTTACAGGCCTTCACTGGTACTCCTAGTGTTTTCATCTATTTCTTCATTGTGTCAGTCCATTTTCTCTTTATGGTCATTCTGTCAACCCCCCTGAATAACAAAAAATCAATACAATACAATATAAAAAAACATTAAAGGTTATGATTTGAAACTTCAGTGTGTACTGTTAAAATTGTATTTAATGCATTTTGGTGGAGATATTTTTATTTTGGGTAATGAATTAATAAAGACAGGCTTGTAAGGCTTTATTATCTGTTTTGCTGCCACTGTTTGAACCAAACCAATCCAGTATTTCTGTAAAAGCAAAACATGTTTAACACATCAAATATCCATTCGAATCTTCAGAATGAAAAATTGATTAAAAAAATGTGTATGGTTACTCCCCTGTGCGAGATCACTTGTGAGATGCACCAATCATGCTTTTTCATTTTAGCACTGACCACTATCAATTTCTTTTGCTAAGGAGTGCCCAAATGCTTATCTGTCATTGCTATAGGCACTGAGTCAGATCTGAATAACACAGCTAGATTCAGTTCAGAAGTTTATAAATGACAAATATAGACAAGAATTAGCTAATTAAAATAAAGGCAATAAATCTTATGTGCAATAATGCAGTACAACTTACTCATTTCTCTCTATCACTTGCTCTCTCTAACCCCCCCACCCCCTTACCTGCAGCAATCAGATGAGGATGTCAGTCAATTTGACAGTCGCTTCACCAGACAAACTCCAGTGGACAGTCCTGATGACACCACTCTGAGTGGCAGTGCTGATCATGCGTTTGCTGTAAGACACATGTGCTTACACACAATAGGAACATGCTTTAAAGCTAGGGCTTTATAAAAACCCATGCGTGATCCAGAATCACATATTGTAATATTATATTATTATATTATTTTCCTATAAATGAGTCCTTATAGAAGGTATTAAATTATGAACACCAGTGCACAATTTGCAAAGTAAACAAAATATTTAAAAGCTTGAATTAAATTAAATGTAACTGTTGTCCTAGCATGCTTGTTTTCACTCCAGGTGACATGACAACAGTGATGTTTAGTTTTATTTAAACCTGATTTGTTCTCTAGTTTCCATAAAGATACAAGTAAAAAGTGTGCAGATTGTGCAACTACAACACACAGTATACAGACGTGACAGAAGATTGTGTAAAGCAGCAACACTAGCAACATGCACAGTAAACATTTAATTTGCCTTGAAACCTTGTGTGTGTGTGTGTGTGTGTGTGTGTGTGTGTGTGTGTGTGTGTGTGTGTGTGTGTGTGTGTGTGTGTGTGT
>JBBPDA010120561.1:0-26598 GCA_037974385.1 Arnoldichthys spilopterus | reverse complement strand
TCAGGTGATAATTTGAAGCAAACTTTGTTCTCGTAGCCAGCTCAAAATTATACTCATGACTTTTTTACAATGTTTATTGTAAAAAAGACCACTGCAACGTCCTTACACGGTGCTTCTCTTCAGATAGTCACTTGCTAACGAGCTCCATCAGGAGGAACTGCTGTCACACAGAGTACAGAGCGATATAAAGCAACCTTCCGTAACAAAGAGCTTATCCGCCCGAACAGGGACTTGAACCCTGGACCCTCAGATTAAAAGTCTGATGCTCTACCGACTGAGCTATCCGGGCTCTGTACACTGCACGCTGTGTAATTGCGCCCCAACAGGAAGTCTCGTGCACAGAAAAAAACACTGCCGACACCATCACCAGCTTATTCCACACTGCAATAAGAGGAAATGTGCCTTTCCTAACTCTGTTCCAAAAAAAGAGAACAAGAACAAAAGCAGCAGCGGAACGTCTCCGTATCTCCATCTATCGGCTGAAAAACGGCATTCTGGTTTTGCTCTAAAATAAAAACCTAAAGCTCCGAAATCAGAGATGTGTGCACAGTGACGTCAATAACATCTACATAAGAATAATTACACAGATAAAGTGATATTTAGTAAGCCCAGCGTGCAGTGAACTGCAGTACTGCTGAGACTTCAACTAATTATAGAGATTAAAACTTACGTTTCTATAGTGAATTTGAATCTGAAAAAAGACGAGCCCCCCTTGATGAAGACCCCCTGACTCCCTGGGTCTTTGATATAATTCGCATTCTGTTGAGTGATCGTGTAAAAGAATAACTTTAATCTCTGAACCCTGCATGTGGAGGGAAACTCCTATGCACTTTTGTGAAGCTGTGGAGCTGAGCTACACGGATCATCAGGGCTGGTTTAAAACAAAACCAGTGCAACTTCCAGCGCTTTCTCTAAGGCGCTGCATCCAAGGATGAGCAAGAAAACACTGAAGAATGGAAACGATTTAATAAGAAAGTAAATAGTGCTGGAAATAGGATTCCTTCAGTAATGAGTAATCACACTTCACATCAACGAACAAACAAACAAGCAAACAAACATAGATAGATAGACAGACAGACAGACAGACAGACAGACAGACAGATAGATAGACAGACAGACAGACAGATAGACGGTCAGTCAGACAGATAAAAAAGCCAGCAAACAAGGCTTGAACTGATTTACGAGGACGTGGGTTATAATCAACAGGACAATTTACTGTGCAGTAGAAATGAGCACTTGATCGTCTTGATCCTTCTGGTATTACCGGTTTAACGGGCTGGTGAGACACAAGCGTTACCGCAGCACCTGAAAACATTCGCGTCGTTCTCCAGCAGCAGGTCTCATCACATCAGCTTGTCACTGGCGCCCCCTACTGCTGCGGATGTGCCATACAAGTACAGCCAGACACTGAGTCCCAAACCGCATTAGGGCGAACACAGCACTGAAGAGTAACTCCACCTTCCTTCACCCATGCATCCATCCTTCCATCCATCCTTCCACCCATCCATCCATTTTTTAATGTATCTATCTGCCACACAATACATTCTTTCTTTCTTTGCCTGACACTCTCTGTTTGGACTTTTTTTTTATTATTTTATTTTATTTTATTTTATTTTATTAATTTATTTATTTTAAACAATTGATGTTGTCATGAAATGGGAACAGGGAACCTCCAAAATATCCATAACCCACAAGGATTTAGGGAAATACAATAATTTGCATAGAAACCTGCATGAGCTCAGAGTGTCATTAAGAACTACATTGACACTACACTGTTTGATTGACCAGGGCCTGTGGAGTTTCCACCTGTTTAAAAAATGCTTCTTTCTCAATTCAGTTTACTTTCTGTCCAAAATGACCAGTCGGACTCACTTGTCTTTAGAGTGTTTTTATACGAAATGTTTTTGACCAAAACTCAATCTCAGAACTGGTTTTGTGGGGCAGGAGGCTGTTAGGAGCTCTCTGTGAGGCACATAACACGTCTGGTTCCTGGCTCCACCACTGTGGACACTCCTGACTCTGTAAGCTTCACTAGAACCAAACTTTTTAAACCAAACCCCTTTGAAGCTCTTTGTGAACACCTTAGTGATTTATTTGTGATGCACCGTAAAAGTGATGGAATACACCAGACAAAAGCAAATACAGCAAAAACACAGAGCTGAATTAACAGTGTACACACACAAACACACACCAGAACTGTTAACTCAGAACTGGGATTAATAGATGTGCAAGTTTATATTTTACTGAGAAATAAGCCCATTTCCCTTAGAGAAAAAACAGTGCAACAATAAATATAAGAAAAAATAAACAGAAAAATAAAAATGTTCTTTTTTTTAATAAAAATAAAACAAACAAAATGTACAGAATCCAGTAAATGTAAGCCTCTAAGCAAGAGAGTACGTAATCTGTCATCAAGACATGACTTCAGTTCCCAACAGGGGTGATTTCTCTAACTTACAACTGAAACAGCAGAGCACATGCTGTTAGTAGATGTAAGGGGAAGGACAGTGAATGCCTCATCCAGCCACAGACACACAGGGATGGAGGAATCTTCTCCTAAATGGACCCGTAGTGTGAAACAGAACTGTTTCTCATCTTCATGGCTTTCTCCCTGGAAAGAGAAAGAGTTTTAACTGGGCTGTTTAAACTTTAAAACAGACATTTGTTTAGTAAAACCTAATTAAAACTGGTGATTAGGACAAACAGAGCCAGTGATGTGGGGAACCGTCCTCATAAAGCACCAAAAAGCCATGAGCTGCTCTCCAACTGTTAAAGGTAAGTGGGCGAGGGAGTGAATAAGTGAACGAGTGAGTGAGTGAATGAGTGAGTGAGTGAATGAACAAGTGAGTGACAGAGTGAATGAGTGTCTATTTCTGACTAGACACTTTCAGCTCAGAACAACAAGAATTCATGATTTTCCTCAGTTCCTTTTAAAAGCAAGACATTTTTTTACATGTTAAAATATTATTTTGAAGTTGCCGTTTGGCAAATTTGTTAGAACCTAATTATTTTTTTTAATTTCATGTTTTTAGTACTAATGACTGTTTTACTTGTTCACATTGAATTTCTGATATCATAACCTGTGGTTTAAAAAGCTTAAATGGTTTTTCTACCACAGTAGTTATGTGGCTTTTTAAAATCACTCTACATAAAGTCAGTCATAGTGAAAACCTTATTTCAGTGATTTAACTTTAATTGAGCAGTTTCTCAGTAGGTTTTAACACAAACATCTGTTTAATAACCTGATTTAAAATTACAGTTTAAAGTATAACTAGTTATTCTGACATTTAGTATTTGATCTTAATAACAGTAACAATCAATAAAATGAAGGGATCATGTGGGATAATGATGATAATTTGTTTTTGTGAAAATGTGTCTGTACATTAACAGCAGTATTAAAATAGTTTTACTATTTGCTTGCATTTAACTTTACAAAGGGTGTTTATAAAATTTTACAGTAAACTTACAGTAAAACTGACACTTTTTCTTTACACTGCAGCTGATATATAATAAATCTACACATAAGAGATTAAAAGAGATCAAAGAGCACAACTTACTTTAGGCAGTTGACTCTATTCTGAGTCCACTGCATTGTGGGGTCAGCACAGAAATACCTGCCGCTTGTGGTCTGAAAGCTACACCAAAAGCATAAAACAGTAGATTGTGAGTTACAGCAAATAATTATTCCCCACTCCACTAACGTGGGACTCAGATACTTGGTTTGACCTTGTGATAGCCCAGGCAAAAATATCAAGTTTACATACTTTAAACACACACACCCCAACCTCCCCAAACTGTAATTTTGCACAGATGCTACAAGGGTACTTCAGCTAGCAAGCACTGCACTAGCACTCACATTATTGCACTCAGATCACATTGTCTGGTCATGTCCTGGAGGACGTAGCCCTTGAGGTGGGCACAGCGAACAGGCCTCCTTTTGTACTCCAGACAGCATTTTGCTGTGAGAGGAAAAAAGATTTTCAGCGATAAATTGACACCTTACAATAGAAATTAGGCATTTTTTTAACATTTTAAATCAATGAATTATTTACATTTATTATAAGTCCAGAAAACTGTCAGTACTGCATTAGCACTAATATGCGGTGGTTGTCTGTTTCCCTGCTCTAAACCTAAACATCTCCTGAAGGGCTTGCTAACTGGATAAAGTTAAAGAGTTAGAGGAGGGAAAACATCTGAAATGCAAATCGGGGTTGCAGCAAGACCTGTATCCATTAGCATAAAATATCTGAAGTATTCATTTTATGAAGGCCACTGAAAGTAAAGGGAAAGACCCCAAAGAAACTTCATGACATCTTCATCTTCTTTAAATCTGCATTAAAATCTGTTGTATTTACATTCCAGAATATATTCAGTGCATTCACTCTTTAAAGAAAGGTTCCAGAGAAGGTATTTTGGAGTAACTGCCATCAAAGATCCATTTTCTTTTCAATGTGGGGTTCTTTATGAAGCTCTGTGGTTCTTCTATGGCAGCGTTCCAAAAAACCCCTTAAGCATCTTTATCCTAATGAGCGCACCTCAGTGTCTCAGATGTATGTGTTCTCTCCTAAACTCACCGGTCTGAATCTCCACAATGAAGGTGCTGAGGATGAGGATAGACAGTAGCGTTCCAGTGTAAAGCTTATCCATGGTCATTAGTACGTTCCTCTAACGTTCCTAGTTCTTTAGCTCTGACACTGAAACCCCCAGCACTTCTAAAGTGAGTGTGTCACACTGCCCAGCTTTTTTATGTTTTAGCCTCAGGTGCTTTCCCTCTCGATCACATGGTTCAAGGTTCACAGCGCGCGTTTTGGGTTGCATTCATTATAGCTGTCTCTGCGCAACAGGTGAAAGGCACGGTCGCTTTTTTCTTTTTTTTCCATAGTCCAATTTCCTCATTCTTCTTTCTGCAGATTCAGACCTGTTGAGAGTTGCAGCTTAACCTCAAGAATGTCTACCATGCAAAATAACCTGCAAGGGTTGGTTATCGGATTAATCAGAGACTTAGATAGTTACAAAGTACATCATTTTTGTGGGTGAGACAGATACACAACATCTGAACAGAGGTGGACATTCATTTACTACATTAGCTCAAAAAAAAAGATGCATCTTTCATTAAATATCTTACAATAGTCTGTTCTAATGCAGGTAAATGTAAAAAAAATAAGATATAAAGACACTTAGACATGAGTGTGAAACCTTTAAATGTATAAAGAACAAAACTTAAAGGTTCCTTACAGATATTTGCATTATGTGAAGGTTCTTTTACCCAAGTTTTTTCCCTTCTGTTCTGTTCTTCTGTAGCATCAGGTAAAAAAACTTTTCAGGCTGTTACTGTTATTTTAAGGAGTATGTGCAGTGGTGTGTTTGGCAAAATTACAGCTCATGTAAATTGAACCTTCCGAAAACAACTTAAGCGGCCACAAAGTGCCACAATTTCAATAAGTATATTCTGGCATATCTGTGATGATAAAAAGTGGATTCCTTGCCTCAGAGATACACTTCATTAGAAGTAAACATTTGAAAATACAAATCCATCAAAATGTGACTCGAGTGCCTGAGTAAATGTAGTTGAGTGAATGCAAATAGCTGCTAAAATCAGCTCCTTATCAAACCTGGGTGAGATGTGTAAACTGTAAAATGATCCTAGCTGTATCCCAGTGGCTATGACACACTTAAGTGAACTCAGTTTACCCGGTGTGAAAAAAGACAAACGTGTAAAAATCCAGTTCTCTGTCAAGATCTTGGGAAACGGTTGAACCAGTTTGATGCTTATGTAAAAAAAAACGTCTAATATGTGAGCACAGGTTTTGTAAAAAAAATGTCATTCCCCTAGACTTTTTAAAAGATTGGTACAATTTGTCCCCATGACTTTCACGTTCACAATGACCCCCCAACAAACATGACTGCCCCACCTTTTTTGTAATACCATCACCCCCCATTGCCCCCATTGACAACCATGATTGTAAAACCACCTGTTCACAATTGCAAGTGTCAAGGGATTTGCGTTTCCCAAGATAAACGATCCCCACCACCCACCATTGTTTGCCACGCACATCAAATATGACTGCCACTCCCTTTTCAGCAAATATGATTACTACCACCCATTGCCACAATGACACCATGGTCCCTTCAAGGATGGTGATGAGTTAGCCTATAAGAACTCGGTAGGCATCATGGTGTACAGAAAACAATCTAAAGCTCAATGTCAACAAGACGGTGGATATGGTCACAGACCTCCGGAAACACCCATCTCCATATCCTACACTATTTAACAATGTAGCTGTGGTAAACTCTGAGTTTCTGTGTGCCACACTCAGCAGCAACCTGAAATAAGAGACATATCTAATTACCTGAGCACACCAGATGATGCATTTCCTCAGACTTCTACAGAAGACCTCAGAAATCCCCACGCAGTTCTCCAGAGCCACCATCAGGAACATCCTCATTTGTCCTTAACAGCCAGCACACAGGCCACAAACAGGTGCCTATGAGAGATTTGCACAAAATGACTATTCTATTCTATTCTGTTCTATTCTGTTGTATTTTATTCTATTTTATTCAATAATTATTTTATTTAAAAATGGTACACGACTACACAATACGGTAAACAGGTTTATTAAATGGTAACTTTATAATACAAATGACTTTAAATGTAAGCTTTTACAGCATTTACAGAATTATTTTGCATTATGAAAATAATTATTGCTTTATCAACCAAAAAAATTCACAATTGTTTGACACCTCTTCATAATACATCCATAATATATTTGCATATGTATACATGCCAGTAGGAACTCTATGTGATGTAAGAATTCATTGTAAAAACACAGTCAAAAGAAAGGATTTTACAGAACATTTCATTGAAACACAATGACACCATCCAACACACAACACCTGGGGAAACTGGGGGCAAAAACAAAGTCCGCTGTGGAAACGGTAGCCCGGGCCGCGAAAACAATGTCCCACGGAAGCCGGGCTGCTTCCGCAACGCTCCTCGTGCAGTCTCCGGTGTCGGTTCCGGAGTGGGGGTGGAAGTCTCCGAGCTGCGGCCTAACTGACGCCTGCACAGCTACACTGCGCTTACCCCTCGAAGCTCCTCCATCTGTCTGTGTGGAGACCTCCCTCGTTACAAATGCCCTTCGAGGCGTGGTTTCAGAGGGGGTCTTCACAGCGCTTTCTGGCCTGGCAACTGACTCACTGCGGGCCCAAGCGGCTAGGGCGAGAGGGCTGCGAGTAAGGGCGACCTCGCTGGCGCACGGAGCTGGACACCCGCCACTCGGGACTTTCCCAGGTGACTCACCACCGGCTGTCCCTTCGCCACACCCCCTCTTTCTCTTTCTGTGCCTGGGCGCGGCAGGAGATCTGCCAACAGCCTCGGAGAGGCAAACCCGGAGCCCCTCTCGCCCCTCCCAGGGATTTCCTCCTCCTGGAGGGACTGCTCCCCATTGTCCAGGAGAGCGTGCACCATTGAGATCAGTCCCTCCAGCCTCCTGTCGCTGGTGAGATCCTGAGCCAGCTTTAACTGACCCAGGATCCACTGACCCCTGGCACACTCGCCCCCACAGCAAAGCCAGCCGTCGACCATACTTACGCCTAGCTCGTAAATTTGTCCTGCCGCTGCTGCCATTTTTGGGTTGGTCTTTCTGTAACAATCGTGGGTGTTTGGCAGCAAATGCAGGCAGGACATTAGTGAATAGACAGGGTTTATTAAACAATGTAAACTCAGAACACTACACAAGACTAAGGCTAGGACTAACATACATGATCATAACAGTGACGCACAAGCAGACAAACAAAGACTGACCCGGAAGGATCGCACATGAAGACTCTTAAGCATGTAGATAATAGGCGAAGCTCGGGCCCAGCAGTGGGGGTGGGGCTAAGATGCCCTTCCTTACACTCTAAACTCAACCTGACTGTTCCATCACTGCATTACTTAGTTTAGGTCAGTTATGGTGAAAATATCCACTGGATTGCTCATTAGAAGTTAGACAAAGGCATGCTAGTTGCAGGTGGTTTCTTGCACTATATGTGGAGTGAGAAGTTTTAAGAGAATCCAGAAATTTTATTTGATTTTTACCAATTTATTCATATATTCTGAGTTTTACGGTAAAGAGAAATCTCGACTGTTTCATAGAGGCCTATTTTTCCAGAACTATGAGGATGTTGAATAAAACATTATTGTTATTCTTGGCTTAAAAGGTAAATGAGATGATTGGGCTATGACCACAGAGTTACAGTAAAAGGTCAAGTTGCCATTTGTGACAGGTGCTAAAAATAGAACAAATAGTGTCCTGGTTCATGTAGCTGTTATTCTGGCCCTTTGCATATCTGACATCTCATAAACTATATTGTACGTATGTTTAACAGTTAAATCATTTCCTGCAGCAGCAGAGCTAAAAATAGCACTTGTAAAACACTTAGCCATACCCACTAGAATTACTTTCCTGTGGATGTGAAAAATACTGATGAGAAAAACACTGTTCTAGTCTCTAAGCTAGCGGATAGATATTGCCTGATGATAGGTGCAGGGGTTGGGAGGCGAACTGCAATGTTACTGATTAATATTATTGCAACAGCACCCACTGTGCCAAAACTGAATAAAAAACCTGATCTTCGCAAACTCCTGAACTGCAGGAATATTTGACCCGCGATGACTGAGGCTTTCTTCACAGTCAAGTCAAGTCAAGTGGGCAGTGGGGGCCTAGTGATTAGGTTCCTTGCCCTTGTGAACTGAAGGTCGCAGGTTCAAGTCCTGGGCCAGGCACCACTGAGGTTGCCTTAAGCAAGGTAGTGTCCCACTACACTGCTCCCCGGGCACTGTTGATAGCTGTCACTCAATGAGGTCACATTTCATTGTGGTGCTTGAGTGTGTTCACAAATGACCTTCCCTTTCAAGATTCAGTGATGTTACAGAGAAGTGCAGATGTAAACATGTCACAGGAAGGAGGAAGAAGGAGCAGCATCATGTTAAATATAAATAACAAAGATAAAGATATGGATGAGTATGTGTGTGTGTGAGTGTGTGTGTTGACAACCCCTGAGTGTTTAAGAGTCTTATTGCTTAAGGGATGAAAATATTGACATTCTGGTAGTGAAGGCCCGCTCCCTACCAGATGGCAGAAGGTAGAACAGTTTGTATGAGGTGTGAGTCTTATCAGTACACTTTAATGGGATGTGTGAACAAAGCCATAAAATTTCTTTGGCACTGTGTGCTGTGGGGTGGGGTAGTGTGGTGTGTTCACAATGACAAATAATCACTCAGTCACTCACTCACTCAACTAATGGACTGTACAAATTTTACAAACATACACCAAACCAAAGGGCATGCAGGGAACATATGCAGACCTCCCATACCACAACTGACCTCACACTGAGGCCATGAAGCTGAATGCGAGCATCCCACGATATGGCCCACAAACTTGCTACAGAACAAAAGGAATCTCAGTAGACAGCCACACAAACACAGGGTTAAACAAGCCAGGATCCTAGGCACCATTCCAGCCACACCTGCCACCAAAGACAAGAACTTACCCTGTGGGAGAACCATCCTTATGAGGGCTTCAGCCAAGCTGGTACACATAAGCCTTGATTGCCCTAAAACATAGCGGACCGTTGCCAATGCCACCAGTTTGCCACCAGAGAATTTAAACAAAGCACATCTGCAGCTGAAGGAGCCATGCTGTCATGATAGTTATTGCTTTATAGGTTAATATTTGAACAGAAACACAAACTATATTATTAGCAGGAATAAAAATAATGCATAGCATGACATTTTGGATACATTTTCAGTGCAGAAATTCAATTTTCCTTCCCATTAGAGCAGCAGCTTTCCATCATCTGTCACAGAAATTCTCAGCGTGATGTGCTTGCTATAAATATTTTTATATAAGTTTAGGTACCATTGAGCAACACTGCTCCTTGGGCACTGTTGATTGGTGTTGATGGTTTAAATGCAGAGGTCACATTTCGTTGTGGTGCTTGAGTGTGTTCACAATGACAATGGTCACTTTCACTTCATATAAAATGATGGACCACAAATGTAGCTCACCACCTGTTAGCAGTGAGCTACACAGGGCCTGCTCTTTTAAGTGCCAGTAAAGAGACTCTTGATTTGGGGAAGAGAAAAGATAAACTCAGGGACAGGAGTGCCCGTCATGACACAGCAGCAGGGCAAAAGGTCTCTGCCACCCCCTGAAGGCCATGCCCAGATGCCAACCCTCACAGTAACCTTTTCTGTTTGCTCAAAGAACACTAATATTAGAATAAACACAAATAGCAGTAAAACAGTAAACAGTGATGTGTGTGTAGTGTGTGTGTCAGTGTGTTGGTTTGACCATTCTCAGTTCTCTCCTAGTGGAGCCCAGTGTTACTGTAGTTCCCAACAAATCAGTGGTTTGGGCTCAATCAGTCCTTCATTAGATGAAATCAGGAGCTAATGGAGCTTCACACACATCCATGCAGTGACTGGAGACATGGAGGAGAAATCTGGAGCAGAACCTGTGTCTTCTAACAGCTCACACACCATCAACTACTGTTTACACACAGCAGCTCATCCTCATTCTTTTCACTTTGTTTGCGTTGATTCTAATGTTCAGATGTGTTTTTGCTGCAGAAAGAAACTCACTGCTCAGAGAAACTGCCTTAACTATTAAAAGACTTTTGCACAGTACTGTATGTTTTGAATACAACCCCAAATCAGAAAAAGTTGGGACGGTATGGAAAACACAAATAAAAGAAGAAAAAAAAGTTGGGACAGTAAAGCCTTTACCACTTTGTAATGTTACCATTCCTTTTCACAACACTTAAAAGATGTTAAGGGACTGAAGACACCAAGTGGGGAAATGGTGAATTTTGTCCCATTCTTCCTGCAAACAAAACCTAAGTTTGGCAACAGTACAAGATTTTTGTTGTCGCATGTTGTGCTTCAAAATGCACCACACATTCTCTATTGGAAACAGGCCGGGACTGCAGGCAGGCCAGTCAACTACCCGCACCCTTTTCCTCCACAGCCAGGACTCTGTAATGTGGTTTTGCATTGTCTTGTTGAAATATGCATGGGCATCCCTGGAAAAGATGTTTTCTTCAAGGCAGCATATTGTGCTCCAAAATCTCTGTGTACTTTTCAGGATTAATGGTGCCATCACAGAAGTGCAAGTTACCTTTGCCAAGGGCACTGACACAACCCCATTCCATGACAGACCCTGGTTTTTGGACTTGTTGCTGGTAACAGTGTGGATGATCCTTTTCTTCTTTGGTCCGGAGCACATGGCATCCATTTCTCCCAAAAAATACCTAAAATACTGATTCATCTGAACACAGTTCACGTTTCCACTGTGTGATGGTCCATCTTAGATGCCCCAGAGCCCAGAGAAGTCGACTTCTGGGCACTGTTAACATAGGGCTTCCTTTTGCCACAATACAGTTTTAACTGCCATTTGTGGATGTAACTATGTATTGTGGTACTTGACAAAGGTTTGCCAAAGTCGACCTGAGCCCATGTGGTGATATCGCTTATAGATGAATGATGATTCCTGATGCAGTGCCACCTGAGGGTTCAGAGATCACGGTTGTTCAGCTTAGGCTTGAGCCCTTGTCCTTTACACACTGAAATTCCTCCAGATTCCTTGAATCTTTTAATTATGTTATGCACTGCTGATGTTGAAGTATCCAAATCTTTTCCTATCTTTCTTTGAGGAACATTGTTTTTAAACATTTCAATAATTTTCTCACGTATTTGTTGGCAAACTGGCGATCCTCTGCCCATCTTTGCTCCTAAAGGACTAGACCTTTCTTGGATGCTGCTTTTTTACGAAATCATAATTACAATCACCTGTTGACATCACCTGTTTCAAATCACATCATTATTTAATCAATTTATCTCATTAGTAGCCCTAAATTGCCCCTGTTCCAACTTTTTTGAAATGTGTTGCAGGTCTGAATGAAAGGAATTGATGTATATTTACAAATGAAATGAAGTCGACCAGACAAAACATGAAATATTTTGTGTTCATATTGTCTGCAATGAAATACAAGTCAAAGTAAATATAGAAATCATTACTTTCTTTCCTTCGTTTTCCATACCGTCCGAACTTTTTCTGATTTGGGGTTGTAATATAAGCTGATGACATGTTTTGACATCTGTCCTGTGTAAACAGTGTCATGTTACAGTTTCCATAATAAGTAGCTTCAGTGCAGAATGAATGCTGCAGACGTCACAAAACATGACGTTAGCTTACAGTGGTGTGAGCGGCCTTCTGCTTCCTGCTTTCTCCCTTTCCATACACAACACATTTGAATGTATTTGAGGTAAAAAGCATACCTAATTTACGTCAGGACACTACAATAAACATCACATGCCATTCTTGGTGCGTCTTAATCTCACAAATATCACTGGGGAGGTTTACAAAAGCCTAAGAGGAAATTATGTTGGTCTAGCAAAGGACATGTTTTCTAAAAGATCTCTGCAGAACTCAAATGTTCATATGTGAATGTAACCACCCAAAGTGGGAAATGGTTCACTGCGGAGAAACATATCAATTCCTATTTCTTAACAGTGGTTTTGATAGGAACCAAGAGTCTTAATGTGCACAGTGTAGATGTAACCATTTTATTCACTAGACAAAGCCACCAGTGGACCCACATGTGTCTTCAAAGTCTATATATAAATATTACATATTTATATTTATCATGTAACATATGATTAAACAACAGTACACGACTTTATATTCCAGTTCTATGTAAAAACAGCTCTATTCATCTCACACTCTGACTTTATGACCAAAGCCCACAAAGGTTTCATATTTATAGTGGCAAAACAGGTGATTTTTTATATTGTCTGGACAGTCCCAGAAAATGCTAGAAAGTTCTAGAAGATTCTGGACAATTCTAGAAACAGTTCTCACAGTTCCAGCTCTACTTAGTAAAGTGGATGGAGAATGACCTTGAAAACAAATACATTTCAAAATGTTATTGTCCTGAGCACAGAAGCAAAGGTTAAGTGGGACAACAGCCATTTTCTACTGATTGTAGGCAGAATGGAAAACACATTTTGTACCAGGAACAAAAATACAATACAACTCTGTTGCGTAGTTTATGAAGACAGAAGTAATCTTTAAAAAACAAAAAAGGTTTTTGGAAACTATTTTGCCTCTATTTTCATTATCAGCCTTCATGAATGGCTTGAGATGCCTTGCGTGTAGCCCTGCTACAAGAAAGCATTTAAAAACACATATGCATGTAAAAAGTGTTTTCAGGCCAAAACATTGACAAAACTACGGTTTAATAACGACTCAGGCATCAGGCAATGGTTTTCCCACCATTTCACCTGATAACTTTATGTGAAGGAGATTTCTGAGGTTTTAAACACTACAGACGTCTGGCTCCTTTCATCACCAGCTCTATCTATAGAATGGCACATTACACATCAAAGTACTCTGAATGACTTATCTTAAACACTTGGTCTGTGCTCTAGTGCACCCTTATTGTGTTATGGACCATAGACCATAGAAGTGTTTACTAAAATGTTACCGACAATATAACCTGGATAAGGGTAATGGGAAACCTTGAACTGATGCTGAATCTGTAACGTGGTGGCACGGTGTTTCAGAACAGGAAACCAGTATCAGCTAATACTAAAGACCCATGTGGCATGACCTGCTTATGATTGGCTGTGTATCTGTGGGCCTTTTAACTGGCCACAAACACTGACAATTTTTATTCTAATTACAAATAGACAACAAAATAAGATAAGGAAATTTTATAACAAATATAATTTTTTAAAATCTAGAATCTATAAATGAGACTTATTACAATGCAAATTCATTTTTTTCAACCAAAAGTTCTACACTGTCTGGATCTGTTTCCAATTTAAATTATGTTTCTCTCCCCTTCTGATCTGAAGACATTAAGTTGTGTTTCAAATGCAGAAAGAGAAGCTGCACTAAGCTTCTCCATGCTTCCATTACCAGAGAACAAGGATTCTCTCGGTCTGAATAGCTGCACAAAGCCGTTACTGAAGAAAGGAAAGAGGAATGAAGAACATTTGCATATCAAAGTGATGTTTTGAAAAGGTTTGACATTATATTGACTTACAAAGGCTTCAGTATGGTTACATTTTAAATATATCACTGCTGTACCAAAAAAAACAAAAAAAAACAAACAAACAAACAAAAAAAAAAGCAAACAAAAAACACAGCAGCTTTACAGAAAAAAATCTAAACAATGTTTAAACTTTTAAATTCGAGTAATTTTGGAGCATTTCTATTGGTTCACCCATCATAAAAATTTCAGGTGTTTTCAAATAATGCAGAACTTAAAATAGCATGGTTTCTATGGACAGCGACGGTATGTTTTCTGCTCTTCCAATTAATAACCTTCACTATCAATTTAAACTAGAAATGGTAACATTTTACATTACTGATTCACAATTAAACAGATATTAATACTTAACTACATGTAACAATTACATTATGCTTCATTAACATATACACTAATACTGGGGAATAATTAGGAAATAATTAGAAATATACATTTTATTGTACCAAAACTCTCACCATCTAATATTCATTCTTTTCTTTTATTATTTTTACAATTTATTTATTAGCTCTGTGTTTTATTATCATGTTCATATGTTTAATCATAATAATCATTTTAAATAGGATTTCATTGTTTTTAAGAAGCTTAAATATTTTCTTTGAATTTACCTCTATTTTTTTATTTATTGTTTTAATCTCCTATTTATTACAACGCATTATAATTCATTTCTAAAATTATATTTCTAAAATTCTCTTTCTTTAACTACTTTCTTTAATTACTATCTGTATGTTTGTTTTCTCTCTTTTGTGTGTGTAAAACATTTGGAGATGCATTTAAATGTACGAAATCATCCTGCAAAAAGGAGTAAAAATTTGAAATGTACCTAGATCAGTGTACGACAATATAACTTCCATAGTCTCTAAATGAATCCTATATTATGCAAAAGGTCTTAATTACTTTATTAAAAGGTAGCATTGATTAACATGAATTAATAAGATGTTGATAATGTGTAACATTATTAATGTGCAGCTCTGTTAGTCTTAATGGATATTTCTCATGATTTCCTTTTCCTGAGTATTAGTTTAGATGTTATTTAGGATGAATGTCATTGTTAGTTAGATACTATTATACACTCAATTGTGCATCAGTATTGTAGAGTTACCCCCTGAAATGATATAAAGGTTTAGTGTAATCTACGGTAACAATGGAACATTATTACCAGTAACGATATTCTAGGACTGAAAATCTGACTCTTTCTAGTTCCAGGATTTTTCAGTTAAAGCCACTACGGCTGTGTATCTTTAGTTCACTATAACAGTGTCAGGGGCCGTACAGAAAGCTGGGAAACTAACAGGTTTTGCAGCTGCTATGACGAATTCTTAATAAAAGGAAAATATGCACGGTTGTGGACGAACCAGTGAGACACTTTTTATTTTTGTATTTTTTGGGACTGTAACACTCCGTCGTCTTCACGTCTTCGTCGCGTTTCATGTTTGCTTTTGATCTCTGCGCATGCTTCCTGTCTCGTGTCTGTCTTTGCCGCGCCTTCCGCCATCCGCCTGTGACTCGTTTTCCCATCGGCTGGTCCTGATTTAATGTCTGTATTTGGCCTTGTGTTTCCTTCGGTCACTTGTCGGTTTTTGTCATAATATTCACTGACCCTGTCAAGTTCCTGTTTAGACCCGTGCCGTTCGTGTTCTATGTTTTTGTTGTAAGTTTAGTTTGTCTTATTATATTTCCGCGGTTTTTGTTTTCATAGGGTGTATGATTGGTAGAGTTACTTAAAAATTTGTATTTAAAAATAAATACAAAATATCCCACTCGCGCATACTTCCTGCTTCCCTCGACTCAGATCCTGCCCTAAGGATTCGTGACAGGGACAGCATAATGCCATAGATACAATCTTAACTTTTTCCTCAGGGAGCCCATGATCTCTTTGATCCATGCCCAGCCTGCATTTGAAAAAAAATAAATAAAAAAGTTTCTTTTTTGTGTTTATTTTGGTATTCATGTTCATTTTTTTTTGACAGTTTAATTTATGGCAGATTGTAGATAGATATGGGTTGGGGAGGTCATAAACAACACCCATTCATTTAAAAAAAAATAATTGTTGTGCTTAAAAGAAAACTACGGTACAAAATAACTGAACTAAAACAGACTAAAACTGCCCATAAAAACCCAGTAGTGTAACTCTCAAACAGAACATGTGTAATATTATACCTAGAGTTATCGTGCACATCTGTACACCTCAGCTTTCATTTGTTTTTTTCTCAGCTGACACTAAATAAGGTCAGAATACAACATCTCATTGATAGAAACACGTCACTTACAACAAGTGTACATTAAATTTATTTTTAACTTAACCCCAGAACCACATGCAAACTATTTGTAGTGTTATGCTGGATGAGATTCCTGTGTTGTTTTCTTTAAGCATTCAAATGGAAATCTTATCTAGATTTAACTAGCTTTTCCACTACACCTGTTCAGACTTCATGAAGCTAGTAAATGAGCAATGCTCATTACATATGAACATTTACATTTGCATACGTCAACGGTACTTCAAGGAGAGTTCAGGTCACCAAAATTAATTTTAACTAAAGATTTTATTCAAGAGAAAGCAAATTACAATGGTACATGGCAACATTAGCAAAAATACAGAGTGCAGGAAAAAGGTCAGTGAAATAAGGATTCTCCCTACAGGGGATCCCCAAAGATGAGAAAGACGAAGAACAGAGTAATAACAGCAAGTGTTTTGAACTCTACTACTTGGCTTTTGGCCCTGAAGGCTTTATAACATCTCAGTGTGAGATGGCATGAGCCACTTGGCCAACCAGTTTCAGCCAGCTGTTACTATCACCAGTGTAGATGCCAAAAAGTCTGGGTAGATATGATTGTAGAATGTAAATCTGAGAATGATGGTCATTATGTCCAAGACAAGACAGGTCAAATCAAAATCCTAAGGACAGTGCAAGAAATAGCTTTGCTCTATGTCAAGTTAAATGCACATAGATTACAAATGATCTGGAACATGCTGGCAGGCCACCAACACAGGCTTTCAGAATGGGACCCATGTGCAAAGGAGAATGAAAAACACTCCCTTCCCATCTGGAGCTCGAACCAGCGCAGTCATGTTTACAAGGTGCATGCGCACTGTGGACGTAGCCAGGCAAAGAAGCCCTGCAGTGAAAAGAGGTGGAAAACAAAACACACGCTGGTGCTCGATGCAGCAATGGTGCAATGCTAGCGTAAACTCACTCTGATTGCGCCAGTAGGGAAACTCTTGGGTTGGGGAACTAGCGAAATAAGGATGCAAGTGTAGGCCACCTGCCACCAGGGACCAGGAATCCATCCGCCACATGCCCTGGTGTTAGTCATGAGCCTTGACTGGCCACAAAAGGCAGGACATCAGCTGTTGCCATTATCCTTTCCTCTTCTCTGCCTCTTTGAAAGTTCCAGGGCTCCCAAACTCAGAGACTTGTTGATCAAAATATTTCCAGAACTACCCGCTCAAAATTACAATCTTAAGTGGTGCTAATAGGCAACTTTCAAGTCAGTGTATTTAGCATTAGTTTGACAAATGTGAAGGCAGCAGAAATGTGCCTGATGTTATTGTCATCAGGTCTGATGAGGAATCAGAGAGAGAAATACATTCATGTCGTCTAGAGTGAGAGCCCACTTTGAGGAAAGCCAGCTGTAGTGTCATACGAAAACCAACAGTACATGTTCTGCTAAGCACATCAGATATCTCTTTGCTGTGGAAGTGTGGAAGACTGCAGTTTGTTAATATAGCTAAAGGCCATGGCAAAAAGTAGCTTTACTCCCAAACAAGGCCAACTGACTATATATGATCTGTGAATGACATGCATGGCAGTGATTTTTGTAATGTTATTTTGAAAAAAAACCCTGAATTTTATATACAGTCTTGTAAAAGTACAGCTCATGGACACTATTGCTTCTTCAACATATACCATACAAAACCCTATTAAAGGGCAGTACATGCAAATACTGCCCAAACATAAACTCAACTGAAGACTTGCATGGTGGACTGGTCAAGAATTTTAGCAATACAATGTCAGAGACATTGAGGTGGATGGAGGAATCTTACAGCTCAATATGCTGCAAAACATTAGATGCTTTAAGTCCAAGCAAGTATGAGTCTACATTTTTCTCTCAAATTAGTGCTGCACAACAATTTTTCATTAGGTTAAATTAAAGTTTATGCACTTTGAGACAAAATGTATTTGCAAGCAGTGCATAAGTCAATTCTGTGGCCTAGTTGTGTGACCAGTTCTTCACTAGGGCAAGTCATTAAGGATGACTAACATGTTGGCAGGTTTAAAGTACGTAAACAGGACAGAGGTTGAAATGTGTTTATTAGGTGCCCAGAGGTTACGCTTTCCAGTGTAAGTGGCTTCATTCGGTTCAGATGCACATTCCACATGCATTACAGTGCTTTTTCGAAAATACCTCAGATTCTAGACAAAAACCTCATCAAGGCCAAAGGCACATACGTCATAATAATTTAAAGTCAGAGCACACGTTACAAATATCAACACTTTCACAAAACAGATGAATACAGTTCCCACAGGGGGTGAGAGGTACCAAAACAAATACATAACATAGCAAAACACAAAGAGGAATCAAAGAAATGGTTCAGGCACCAGCACTTTGGGTGCTTTGGTCTTCTGAGTCGATCGTTTGACTGTTCAGTTCAGACGCAGGCAGCATGAATATAAAAGTCACAAGATGTGAAGTGAGGTCAATTGAATGTGAAAGAAAAACAATGCCAAATGTCTTTTGCTCTTGCTTGCAGTGATCAAGGTTTTGCATCTTGTAGCATCTGGTTTGGAATTTACAGTGTGCACAGTTAAAAAGAAATCAGAAAACTTATCAGTCCTTTCACTGATAATCTGAATGAACTACCGTTCTCAAAATGCCATGCTATCACACAGTGGCAGTGAACCACAAATCCTCGAAGTGACTCATGGATTACTAGCAGCTCTGCTGCCTTGATTTTGTTTTGTACAAATATGTAATGTATGGACACAATTTCCACAGAGGTGTGATTAGTAGACCCAACCCTTAGATTTCCATGCCCAAAGTATGGAAGTGGACCAAATTATTTAAGTTTCATTAAAGGGTCTAGTGTAACTCTTCAGACCTCACATATGACAATCAATTTTTAAGCAGAATTTCACATGGGAGATACGTTTTTTCAAATTTACAGCATTATACAGGCACATGCTTTTGTCAACACTGTGGGAACTACTATCAAGAATATTTCCAGTTAGAATGGCTGCCTAGTTAATGAGGCTATGTAGCCGTGGTCTAAGAAATGTCCTGACATTCCTTTCCAAAAAAAAAGAAGAAATTAAGAAAAAAATTTAAGATAAAAAGGTAATTTTCTAGGACTAGAGTACAAATAAAGTAAAAATATTTTAGCACAAAAAAGTTGAAACTGGGGCAAAGTAAAAGTTTATAAAATATTCATGCTACATGTTTGAGATTCCACAATAAGCAGAAGACTTAGGTAGCATGATTGGGTGTAACTGTACAGTGAAACCAAACCATTGGGATGTATAATCTATAAGCCTTTTACTCTTATTTTGCCCCATCCCAACCTTTTGTGTTGCAGGCATCAAATTCAAACTCTGAACATTTGTAAAATACAATTAGGTTGGTCATCTAGAACATTGGAAATCTTTAGTAAATTCTTTTGAACCTTAACTCCCAAATGTACGATCACATATTGTTTTTATTGCCCAAAATTCACAAAATTGGAATTGTTTGTTTGTAAATATAATCCTGAATATAATAATGTAAACCAAATGTAAATAAATTTGTACAGCTGTATGTGAAGGTTTGGGCACTTCTGGTCAAATCACATTCCAAAGAAACGTTCTCCAACATCTACATGCAACATTTGGCCTAGTGGTTAGGGCACTGTGCTGGGGACCTGAAGGTTGCAGGTTCAAGTCCTGGCTCAGGCACTACTGAGGTACCCTTGAGCAAGGAACCGTCCCACTACTCTGCTCCACGTCATGGAAGTCGCTTTGGATAAAAGCGTCAGGTAAATGTAAAATTAATATATTGCAGCCATCGGTAACCAAATACACTAACTAACCTAGACACTTTTGTCTCATTTGACTCCCACTAGTCAGCAGGACTGTTCATTTTTTTACCAAGTAAGCTTAAAATAACAGCTGTATGTAATGATGCCTACTATGCTGTCTTATTACTATACACCAGTGATCATTCTGCGTAAGAGCTCAACAAAACCTGCATATTGTGTAAGAGCAGTAATTTAGTTGAAAACGTTTTTAGTGCCTCTTATTGCTAACAGTACATATGGTTGTTTTACAATGTGATTTCTTAAGCAGATTCCACTATGTAACAGAGTTGTATTTTATTCTTGTAAAAAGTATGTTTTCCCTTCTGCCTAAAATCAACAGAAAATGTCTGCTGCTTCTCTGCTCAGGACAATGACATTTTGAACTTTATCTGATAAGCAGACTTCCAGAATATTCTGGAACATTGAGAACTGTCAAAAGGTTTGCCCAGAACTTGCTAGAATGTTCTAGATAGTCTGTACTCTTTAAGAACATGCTGGAACTTCCTGGGACTGTCCACAAAAGATAAAACATTGCCTGTTTTGCCACTATAAATAGAAAACCTTTGTGGGCTGCGATCATAAAATTAGAGTGTGTGATGAAAAGAACTATTTTTTTAAGACACAAGCAGCTGGAATATAACACCAGAAACATACACTGTGTTATCAGTGCTTTAATGGTGGGATTTCCAGCAAAGTCATAATGTGTACATTCAAGAGTATCTGGCTACAGCCAATTTAGGCTTTGGAGCTCCACAGCATGCGGAAACATTTAACCTCCACAGTAGCGGCTACTGGACAATGCACAAGCACACATACGGATGCTGAAAAAGTGGGAACCCATGAGATTTACAATAAGAATGTGAAAACGCATTTGCCAATATAACTTTTAGAAATCTTGTAATTAATCGTCACCATAACCTCACAGTTCATGTAATCTTTATGAAATCACAGAACATGTATTAAGGTCAGGTTCACAAATGCACAGAAACAGTGTGGAACCGTTTAACCTTGAAAATTAAATTACGCATTATAAACTATAAATCACTGTTAATTATTAACAACATATGTTTGTTTCCAGCTACATCCACAGTAACAATAAGAATGCAATTTAAATGTCATTCTATTGTTCTGAGTCTATTGTTCTTTATATTTTTTTAATAAATGCACAATCTGTTTTTCTAATATCTGCCTAAGTTCATCTTTCTTTTTTAATGGTTTATTTCATGCTCAATTTATAGCTACAGAGAAGACAAAAAAAAACCTCTTTTGCTGTTCAGTGTGGAGGTCATGTGTTTTCGCCTACTGTTGAGCTTCACACCTTACACTAAAAGTGGATAATAAAACCTGGTCGTGTTTATAGCTGTTGTAACTCAATATATGTGCATCTGTCGCCACCTAACAACTAAATTCTGTACTCACTAAAAACCGCTGTGCTGTAAATCGAGCAATATCTGACCGTTATGCTGCACAATGGACAAAAAGTGAACCAACTGATGAAGTGAGACTCCAGTACTGTTTAAACCGAGGGGCAGATGACTTCTTATCTGAAATGAAGAAGCAAAACGGCTTCTCTATTAAAATCACAGGCTTTAGAGCAAGGGTGTCCAAACCCATCTTTGGAGAGCTGGTGTCCTGCACAGTTTGGTAGTAGTTACGTTCCTCAAACACACTTACTACACCTAGCAACAGGTGAACAGGTGAGCTGAACCTGGTGTGTTTGAGGAGGAAATAGCCTAACTGTATTAGACACCCCTGCTTTAGATTAAAGACCTATATGACTCTAAAAGTTAAGTAAAAGAAGCTAAAGAATGTCCCTTGAATGTCCTGCATTGCCTTATCTGTCTGTGTTTTAATTAGATCTGCTGTAATTAGCATTAAATCCAGGCTAACTTTTAAATGGTCACTGGGTACTGTTTTTTCCAATGAGAAACTGACATATTGTGTGCCATTTAGGTGAAGAAGCCAATTTTGTGCGCTATTTAGGAATACTGCCACTTGAGATCCAGTGTGAGAAAATACACACAATACCATTACAACATTACCTTGGAGTAAATGTAGTAACTTTAGCATATGTTTTGTTGTCAAGCAACAATGGACTGCTAAAGGAGGACAGAAACCTTCAGTTGCCCATCGCTGTTTATTACAGCCATTTTTTCTTTATTTAAATTTCTTAATTTTATGTAATAATATAAATATAGCAGCTTTTGGTGCAAAAACCTTTCCTTTTTTAGTAGTTTTTGCTTAACATTACCAAATGATAACAGTGATGTGAAAGCTAATTTCCCTTAACGCCTCTGTGCGCTAAAGGCTACAGCTAGTATCAAAAGTAATGGTGAAATGGTGTTGTGTGTATTTTCTCACACAATGAATACCAAACTGACAGATTGTGTACTATTTGAGTGCAGAAGCCAGTATTGTGCGATATTTAGAAATACTGCCAATTCAGATCCAGTGTGAGAAAACACATAGCACCATTACAACATTACCTTGGATTTAGTGTTAAAATTAGTGGAAAATTAGCTTTGTTATCATTTGGTAA
This sequence comes from Arnoldichthys spilopterus, assembly GCA_037974385.1. Taxonomy (NCBI): domain Eukaryota; kingdom Metazoa; phylum Chordata; class Actinopteri; order Characiformes; family Lepidarchidae; genus Arnoldichthys; species Arnoldichthys spilopterus. The sequence goes on along the minus strand of JBBPDA010120561.1, from coordinate 3,910 downwards.
TGTTAAGCATAAACTACTAATACAGTAATAGTTTTTGCACCAAACACTGCTATATTTATATTAATTAATTAATTCATTCATTCATTCATTCTAACAATCTGCTTCATCCATTTCAGGTCACGGGTAAGCTGGAGCCAGTCAAAGCTGACTATGGGCCCAAGGTGGGGTTCACCCAGGACAGGAGGCCAACCCATCACAGGGCAACACAGAGACAGACAACCACCCACACTTACGCCTATGATCAGTTTAGAAAATCCAATCAACCTGACCCATAAGCCTCTGGACAGTGGAAGGAAACACGGGCAAACACTGGTAGAACTCGCAAACTTTACACAGAAAGGCACCTGAGGCCGACCCAGGGATCAAACCCAAGACCTTCTTGCTGTGAGGCATAATCAACAATTAGTGTTCCACTAACAAGCTCGTACAGGCCTGTAATGGAGTTAAGCACATGGTGACTGGACCCCGAACAGCAATATTACATATTACAATTTACATTTATATATTCAGGATTTTTTCGTAATGTTTTTATGTAGGTGCTGCTATATACCTATATTCATAATTCAAGCGTTGTCTAATAAACATACACACACGCGCACACAGACGCACACACACACAGATCAGCCAGAACGTAAACACCACCGACAGGTGAAGTGAATAACATTGACGCTCTAGTTATTTCATTACAGTGACACCTGTTGGGGTAAGGTGGGGTGGGGTGGGTATATTAGGCCGCAAGTGAACAGACAGTTCTTGAAGTCGATGTGCAAGAAGCAGGAGCATAAGGATATGAGCCACTTTCACAAGGGCCTTATTGTGATGTTATAGAGTCAGAGCATCTCCACAATGGCAGGTCTTGCGTAGTGTTCCAGTCGTGCAATAGTTCGAATCTACAAAACTGATCTGAGGAAAGACAAGTAGTGAATAATGGGCATCCGAGGCTCACTAATGCATGTGGGGAGTGAAAGCTAGTCTGTGTGGTCAGATCCCACTACTGTGGTTTAAAAAGTGATGTGGCTAGTAGAAAGGGGTCAGTACACACAGTGCACCACAGTCAGAGCTGTTTTGGCAGCATGACAGGGACATACAGTATCAGTCAGGTGGAGTTAATGTTATGGCAGGTCAGTGTATTCACACACACACACACACACACACACACACACACACACACAAACACTTTAGTATAGTAGTGTGTCTCAACAGTAGTGAAAATACCAGATGGTTTAAAGTCTTCTCAGACTTCTGTTAAGTCCCTTTCAGAACGGACTCACTGTCAGTAGCTCTGTCTATCAGTTCAAGTCTGCACCTCGTATTTACTCTGAAAAAGGTCTGATTACCTGTTCTGGCACCAAGTCACTCTAGTGAGGTGTCATTCAGGGGAACATCGGAACAGAACATCACATCACATCACATTTTTTTTCCCAGGGTAAAAGAAGATTCACGACTCCAAGCAGACATCCGTGTAAGTCTGAGAATCGGCAAAATGACTGCGAGAGCACGGCAGCGGATCACATTGCAGGAAGCGTGTGCCCAGTCAACATTCTCAAGAGTCTGAATTTTCAGGACTAAAACGAAAACGAAGTAGAAGACAAATAAGAACGATTAAGAGTTGGCAGTGGAGCGGCCGTTTCCCCACAGAAAGCTCAGAACAGAAGAGCAAAAAACAATTAAGGAGAGCTTGAAAGGCCATGGAAAGAAAAAGGAAGTTCTCCAAGTATATCTGAGGCCCCAAGCGAGAAGATACAACCGAGCGTTGGCACACACAAACCAGTTGAGTGAGTCCTTCACTCGCAATGAGAGATTTTGAAAACAGGCTCTGACTGGCATAAGTGTCACGCTGATTCCGAGGCTTTGCTCATCCCTCTGAGGTCAGCTCATTGCTTTTTCTCCTCTGTTCTCTGCTGCGATGCCTCTGGATGGCCTTCCATATACGGCACAGCACCCCACCCCTGCAAAAGCACAAACATTCAAACACATGTGCCAAGTCAGTCTTATACACTTTGCTTACAATAATAAATATTTTACTTTTTGTTGCCTGAGCATGAGGGGAAACAAAATGGGCTCTGGCTGCAAGTGCAAACCTGGACTTGGACTTTTTAATTTTCCGAATTTATTTAAAATTCTATTTTACATTAACTCTAGTACCCCACGCTAGTGTTACACTACTTTTATTTGATGTCAGCTTAAGTGTAAATAAACATAACGCTTGTGCGAATTAGATATTTTTTACTTTGACTGATCTGGTACATGGTTCTGTAAAGGCTAAACCTTAAGCTCTGCTAGTGGAGCATGTTAGCTTGTTAGTTCAGCTGCTCAGCTGATTCTACAAAGGCCAGATTATATCCAATTACAGACAACATAAGATCAGTAAAAAGGGTAATATTCAGCTTTTGTGTTTCATCCAACGCATTTTAGTGGACAGAGGTGGCCCAGTGGATAGGACATTGCCCTTGGGACCACTTGACACCACTGAGGTTCCCTTGAGCAAGGTACCGTCCCATTACACTGCTCCCCGGGTGCTGTTGATAGCTGCCCGCTGCTCCACGTGGGCACATGTGATGGGTTAAATGCAGAGGTCACATTTTGTTGTGGTGCTTGAGTGTGTTCACAATGACAAATAGTCACTTTCACTACCTCACACTATGTACAACTGTTTTAAGACCGTAATGTGCTCCTTACTATACATTCCCCTTTCTATAAATGATCATGTTCTTACTGCTGACTTTACCGGTTCTTCTCATCCAGCACATTTCATTGTACTGTTGACCCAACGTTAACATACATATGATCAATAAACTGAACTTGAACCATTTCTAATACCTGGTTGCATTTTATGGGCACTGTTAATAAAGATAACAAGTCTTCATTAAATCATTACAAAAATTATCCCTCGCTCTTGTCTGGCCATCCTGCACATGCTATTATCATCATAAAGCCAAGGCATTCTTCCATCCATCCATCTATTTTCTAAACCGCTCTTTTCATTTTGGATCATGGGGAAGCTGGACCCAATCCCATCTGACTTTGGGCCTAAGACAGGGTTCACCCAGGACAGGAGGCTCAACCTATCATAGGGCAACACACACACACCTATGGGCAATTTAGAGAATCCAGTTAACCTGAACCACAAGCCTTTGTACAGTGGGTTGAAAACTGGAGAACCCAGAGGAAATACTTGTAAACACAGAGAGCTCCCAAACTTCACACAGAAAGCCACCTGAGGCCGAACTGGGGATCAAACCGAGGACCTTCTTGCTGTGAGGTGACAGCGCTAACCACTGCACCACCGTGCCTCCCATTTATTTTTAGCATGCTTTAAAATCTGCACAAGTGAATCGCATCAGAGCCTGTTTAAAATGGCCTGAAGAAATGAATTATTAAAAGACAAACGGTGCACTGTGAGGGCTGGTTTCCTGGAAAGAGAAAAGCTGAGCTACTGAGAGAGTAAAACAGCAGCCTTAATGGTTGACATTGAGGGGGCGACTGTGAAACACACTAAACAAGGAAATGATTCTATGATAAACTCTTGCATTCCATGTGCTTTAAAACCAAAACAACTGTTTTGCACTCTTGTGACCTTTACACTTATATTATCATTTAGATTTTACTATTCGCAACATTCAGTGACTATTAACATATATAGAAGCTGCAGAAACTGAACTCAAACACTACAGTCATCGAAAAAGAGACTGGATTTAAAAAAAAGTATAGATAGTAAGATAGATATTAAAATTATTAAATAAAACATATTTTCTGGGAAAGTCTTAACCACAACTTTGCTAACCTCATCAACTGCAAACGAATGCCTTCATGCCTTTGTTTCACAGCAAACCACTAGTGAAAGTGACTATTTGTCATTGTGAACACACTCAAGCACCACAACGAAATGTGACCTCTGCATTTAACCCAT
>JBBPDA010120495.1:0-26639 GCA_037974385.1 Arnoldichthys spilopterus | reverse complement strand
GGGTTAAATGCAGAGGTCACATTTCGTTGTGGTGCTTGAGTATGTTCACAATGACAAAGAGTCACTTTCACTTCACTTCATGCATACAGTCAACTGTGTCCTAGTTACAGTGTAGTTCTAGAGGAAAATATTAAATATATTGAAGTATTTCTAAAGTTCAGCTGGATCTGTGCAAGCATGGTCATTTGGGAGCCTGCAGAAAGTTTAATCTCTGTTCTGTGGTCTCCAGAGGGCAGTGAAGATCCTTCTGAAAGTGAGTTTCTTCAGTGGGTAAAGTTGTAATGTAGCTGAAATACCAGAAACTTGGGGCCAGAAGTACATACAAGCAAAAGCCCAGTGCAAAATGTGCCTCGACACAATTGCAGTATGTGTGAGAAATTAAACTTCGTTTACTAAGACGGCAGCTTATCAAAAAAGCTGCGCATAGCCCCACCCACTATTCACGAGGTGCAGGATTTAAAACCCAACCAGCTTGAGGAAGAGCAACCAATGAAAGTTCAGTGTTGAAGTTAGAGAGTTGTTCGTTTTAGGGATGTGCGATGATGTTGGAGTCCTATACATCGCTAGATGTTCCCTTGAGAAAATTTCGGCATAGGGAGACATGCATGGGTAAATGCACTCCAGCTAAGACGAGTTTGTGAAACCGAACATGAACTCCATGTGCAAGCCGCATATTTTTGCATTATGCTTCTCACATATGTGAAAGTGACTATTTGCATGTAACCCATCACACGTGCACACGTGGAGCAGTGGGCAGCTATCGACAGTGCCCGGGGAGCAATAGTTGGGGCAGTACCTCGCTCAAGGGTACCTCAGTGGTGCCCAATCTGGGACCTGAAGGTCACAGGTTCAAGAGCAATGTCCTAACCACTAGGCCACCACTGTCTGTTGTGCATAGGAGTTGAAAGCACTATTCTAATGGTAAATTGAGGCTGTTACTTGTCTGTTCAACTTTCTTTGTATTAATTTCAAGGAGTCTGTTTACTAGGGCTTTTTGTGGTGTGATTTTTGCACTTTGTGTAATAGAGACACAGAATGGTGCTCACAGACTGCTTTGTCAGTGGTGTTTGCAGTTTCAGTTTTTTTTCACTTTGCTTGTTGTCTGCCTGACATGTCCACCGTGTCGATCACTTCTTCCAGTAGATGCATGAAAATGTTGATGATCAGTCATATTGTGCAGTGCTAGGAGATCCATTAAAACATCATGGAGATCATAATTTGGACAGAGGCAGTGCCAGAGCACATGTACAGTAAGAGTTTCCTCTCTTGAAGGTTCTTTTGGCGTGATACTAAAGCTCATTTAGCCTAAATGACCTCATTGTTTTGAGGAGGTGTGATTTATTGTCAATCGGGTGGTATTAATGAATGCATTGGCGACTTGGTGTGAGAATGGAAACAGCGGTAACTCACACTGCGGCCAACTACATGCCTTCAGTTGACAGCTATGCTGTGTGTAAGTTGGTGTCTGGCAGACGTTTGACCAAGGAGAATGGACCAGGGTGCTTTTTATCTCTTTCTCGTCATCCACGCTGTAAACACCAGGATTACTTTAAGTGCCCAAAACCTGCTGAAGGATCAGTGAGCGAGGCAAACAGTGTCATACTCGTCACTCTTTCTGTCCCACTTACTAAGATGGGGACCATCTAGCGATAGAAAATCAGCTGGTGTTGATGCAGGAATTTAGCAGTAGTAGACCAATAAGTATCGATCAAGCTTTAGAATTTTTCATTTAACCACTTTTTAAGAAATTTGACAATACTCTTAGGTCGTTTATTCAGGACTCTTAGCCATCACAGTGTGTATGTAGAGTGAAAAATGATCTTATTTTAATTTACTTTAACCCTCCCTTTCTGTTGGATGTTTATTCTTTCACTTTCTTTCTCGACGTCTCGTGGGACTCCTAAATGCACATTTAGGGATCGAGGAGGATTATGCATTTTTCTAATCTAGGTTTCCTGTCTGGCCTTTTGTTTGATCTCTCTCTTTTTACTTTCTCTCTTCAGGTCGTCCTGTCTTGCTGTCTCAGCCCACCCAGGTGCTGCAAATCCAGCCCCCCCAAGCTGTGCCTGCACGGGTGCTTACCATGCCCACTGTGCCCCAAGAGAGGCCCTCTAACCTCTCCGCCCCTGTCGTAACCATCCCCTTCCAGAACCCCGCATCAGACGAGGACGTAAGTCTTTACAAACGAGCCAAGCTTCTGTCAAAACATCCTCACCTTCCCATTAGTGAAATAAGCCTCGCTGTTATGGCTCCAGTCCTGTTTTTCAACTGAAACTGCAGCCTTTACCTTCACTCTTAGTGCCACTTTTATTTCAGGGAGTCTCAAAAATCCAGTTTTCACATTTTGCCAAGTTTTTAAATTTTTTTATTTGTGCTTTCTGTAACTGAAGAACACCTTACAGAAATACCTTCCTATAGGCTATAGGTATATAACAAGACCAATTTGGGAAAGCTTTTCTACCCTCAAGATATTGTCCAGTCATGTGCTGCCTAAGACCACCAGCTGGGTGGCTGTGAGTTAATGGAATTCTTCTGCCACTCAGTGCTAAACGTTCCATACAAAGCAGTGAGAATAAAAGCTCTGGATGCATTCCTTATACGCTCTTCTGCTTTTAGTGTCAGATGTCCAGTAAAGTGGATGGAGGCCACGTATTCTGCCTTGCATGCTTTATTGGAAATAAAACAGGAGTGTCTCAGCAGAGAGGTGGACATAATCATCTCTGACTTTTATAGATCTTTAGCACTACATTGCAGTCATATATATTTACGTTCTTAACCACAGGCACGTTTCCAGAGTGAGTTCCAAACTCGGACATATTTGGTCATTTTGCTTAATGTTTATTAAAGTTGAGGTGCATGGTACTAGCCTTAGAACAACACATTACATAAAGCTTATCAAGGGTGAAAATTCTGTTGGGATGTCCACTTTCTAAACTGCTGTAATGATGCTTGTCGTAACATTATTACTAAGGTTGTTTAGCAGTATTTAACAGTCATTTGCCGTGTGGAGCCGTATTTGGAGTTTGGTTGAAGGATGACTGGGTTCTGACAGATTTTGGTTAGCTTATGTTTAGATTTGTACAGAATTTTTCCAGCTATTTCCAAGTTTGAAGTTTTTTCAGGCTTTATTTGGGTTTAGGCAGATTTTGATCAGGCTGTATTGTGATTTTGGTCCTTTATTCCGCCCCCATGCTATATTCAGATAAAGCATAGAGCTTTACGACTTTCGGATCACAAACGTTTAAACGCTACATCAAAGGTTTTAAATTCTGAGATGAGGATTTAATTCAAACGTATTTATTTGCAACTTCTTTTCAGTGTATAACACGGGGCCTTTTTTCCAATTCCACCCACTTTAGTCCCGGCATGTGCCCAGATGCCTACTTTTGAGCATGAGAAACCATCAGATGAGACAGATGGACGTAGTTAAACTTTATTGCAGCAGGACTCTCAGTACTTGACAGTCAGAGGTCTCCATGCGTGTCCAGGTTTCCAGAGGACCATGCAGGAGGGCCATCACTGTGGGTGGGGCTATGCTGAGGGTGTGGCTTTGATTTGCTGTGCTATGGGTTGTGAGCTACAGTCCCATCTGTCAGAAAGGTGTGCTGATGCTGGATGAAGTGGGAGAGGTTAGATGGCCCTGGTTTTCATCAAAGAATATGAGGCTGATTTGACTTCAAGGAAGAGGCTCCATGTGTTTGCAAGCTTCCAGTTATTACTTGTGTCAATTTGACGAGCTGCCAAGCCAAAGATGGCAGGAGACATTTAAAGAAAAGCAAAGCGGAAACATGTAGAGAAAAGGAGAGGGGATAAAGAGAAGGTCTGGTTTCACATTTGATGGCACATTTGATCATCAGATGGGGACCTAATGAAAAGCATGTGAGAATCCAGATGAGCTTTCTGTACTTTGAGTAAATGAGCTTCTCAGACTGATGTGTGAAGTGTGTTTTTCAGACATTTGTTAGAGGAAAAATGCTGGGTAATCTACAATTCTAGGCCCAACAAAATGATGCTTTTGCATGTTCTTCTGTATTTGTAATCTGCATGTTTTTATTTTTGGTTACTGAGGTTAAGTATGAGATTAAGATTAGTATTAGGCCTGCATTATTCTTTAATAACTGTTAAACTGGGCTGGATAAATGGTAGTGGCATGTATCACCATTTGTTTAACACATTGGCAATAAGAATAGGCTCATATTTTGAAATTAATTTTAGCTTCAGTCATTCTAACTACATGCTGTGTGTTCTTGAAGATGTATCACCAGTGCAAATTCAAGAGAGTGACAAATGCTGTGTTTCTTATATGCCTCTTGTTGAATCCATTTTAGTTTTTTTTGGGGCAACACCAGTGCAATGCAAAAGTCCCGTGGCTATGAGCTTTACCTGGCGGTGCTCTTGTGGGAAAAGACTGATGGAGCTCTAACTATTTTAATGTATTGTTTTTACATTATGCAGGGATAAAAGTGAGGTTTAGATGCATTTTATGTGTATTCTCTAAATATTTAATATTGGTGCGTTTCTCAATGATAATTATGTAGGCGTGTCACAAATATTACATAATCGTATTGACCACAGTTGTTTTCCACTACTGAGTTTTTGAAAGTGTACTGGCAGCGTTGCACAGAGAACAAGTGACTGGCAGCCTTTTACCAGCATTCACAATCCTGCTTATTTAATCAAATTAAATAAATTAAGTTAAATATAAAAATAAATAATTAAAATTAAATTGAATATACATACATGAAATAAAGTTGCATTTAAAACAAATGGAAAAAGCACATTTATAAAGACATATAAGGCATTTCTAATTATTATTTTACTATAATAATTATTTAACCCTTCTAACATGGCACTAAGATGCCATGCACAGCTTGAGATTGTGTTCCCATCAATCAGCTAGGACATTGAAAGTCTTGACCGTTAGGAAGTGAGAATTGGTCCATGTTCGACTGGTCTTTTAACAGTTGCATACAAATAACAGCAACAAAAAAATTAAAAGATTACTCAATTACTTATTGCTAATAATTGTAAGCAAAAATTTAACATTTGTGACTTATCAACAATCTGTGTTAAATCTGTGCATAAGTATCAGTCATATCAAGGAGAGTTTCGGCCCTTTTATGTTTTTCATCCAAATTGCATTGAGCAACAAATCAAGATTCTGATTTCAGTAGAGGAACAAAGCTGTGTGTGTAAAAAGAACAGATAGTGAAAGAGGGGACAACAAGGTGAAGAATAAGCCAGAGGGAAGGATGGTGCCAGGTTGAGTCACTGAAGTTTGCCAGGGGAGTGTGTGATTTATTGGTGCTGTGAGCCATCAAGATATAAATAGGCATTTTCTGCAGTCTTTTCATACCTACAGCTGTAATTGGATATTCTACACATTACGCTTTTAACCTGGCTGAAGTTTATGAAGGCTGGCATGTGTTGGGGGAAAATTTTTGAAAAGCCATTGTCAGAAATCTTTTCTCTTTTGTTAAAGTGTCAGTCTCGTGTGCAGCATGTGATGCTGATGCACACAGTACATCTCTGGAGCCATTTTCCACATACTGAGTTTCATCTGATCCATCATTGTAGCCTAAGATTAAATGAGAAATCGATCAGAGTTAGAATCCTGGTCTAGCTGGTGAGACCGCTTGAGGTTTTTCCACATAGAATGGGAGAAAATTCTAAAAAAAAGTAACCTTCTCCTTATTCTCCTTATTCTTCATCTCATTCTTCTTCTCCTCATCCTCTTATTCTTTTAATTTTCCTTCCCCTCTTCTTCTCCTTCTCCTTCTCCTTCTCCTGCTCCTTCTTCTCTAGTACTAATATTGAAATTTTTTTTCTTTCCTCTAATGTGCCTTATTCAAAAACAGTTTGGGCTCAAACACTGCTTATAACTGAATAGCTTGAATGGGGCTCAACTTCTGTGGGCTAACATACACACTTCAACAGTCACATCAGAAATGTGAATTTAAAACCGGCTGTTTTTGTAGCTGTGTTTCTGTATATGGACTTTATAACGGAGAGTGAAAGTTATGAAACTTTAGATTAAGTTTGTCGAACTGAATTTAAAAAAGTGAAGAACTTACCACTTTCATCATATGTGACCTTAAAAGTTTCAAACTGTACCATTGGCTCCCCAGGCCATATATGGAAGTGAAGCTGCAAAGACCAGCATATTTTTTATTGTTTTTGTGATGAAATTTCAGCCGTTTGCCAATCAACCAATCAGAATGTAGATTGTTCACATGCAACAGCTACAAAACAGCCTGTAGAGAGATAAAGAGAGGTTGTAAAAATCATGTAAAAACAGTAATGCAAACATGAGTGAACGCCAGTTGGGGGGAAAACAAGAAAACTTCTAAATATGGGCCCTTTTAAAAGATGTCCGGTGCTAACAGTGATCCACCTGTGCTGCATCTGTTGTAAGAAAGCCCATTCATGCCTGTAATTATCCCTCAGCCATTATTCTTTTAACTGCTGTTGCATGTGGAGCTCCACTCATTTGAAAGGCCTTTGGAGGACTTTTGTAATGTGACCTCAGAAGAGGAGGAATTCGTTTTATCTCCAAATACGTTACCTGCTTGCCAGTGCTGTTGCATCATCTGGGACGAATTGGCATTATCTAGAAAGTTCATCAGTGTGGTTTATTAGTACTAACAGAACGAATCGCCTCTGTGGTCTGCAGAGAGATTCCCCTGCTTTTCTTCTTCTCACAGCAAGTGTGTGAGTGGAGATGTGAAACCACTGACCATTAGGCTACTGAGGGAAGTCATTTTTTAGCAGAAGAAATGAAGAAATCCTATAGGCCACCATGCGGGGATATCTTATAGCAAGGTCAGTAAGCAGATCAAGTTTCAGGGTGTGTGGTCCTCTCTTCTCTTACCCACACCTGTGAACTGGAGTGTCAGATGAAAGATTTTCTTTGACACACAAACACATGTCTAAGCAGAACCAGCCTGCGCACCACTAATGATGAGTTCTCTAAAGCACTTGTTTTCCTTTTCTAACCCGGAGTGTGGCCAACTGAGACATTTCAGCCTTAAAGGAACAGTGGTGGCTATTGATGACATACAGAAATGAGCACTTCTGTGCATTTTCATAGACAGTAATATGCCATGTCAGAAACAACATAAACACAGTTTTTAGACATTTGTTAACTCTTTATTTACACAGTGCTAGTTGGTAGAATACCCAGAAGAGATTGGGGATGGTTGAAATACTAATAATAATAAGATAGTGGGTGGGATATACTAGGCAGCAAGTGAACAGTCTTTGAGGTTGATGTGGTGGAAACAGGAAAAATCTGATCCCTTTTGACAAAAGCCCTTATAGCGATGGCTAGACAAAAGTCAGAGCATCTCCAAAATGACAGCTCTTTTAGAGTGTCCCAGGTATGCAATAGTCCCTACCAAAAGTTATCCAAGGAAGGAGAACTGGTGAGTCTGGGCACTCAAGGCTCATTGATGCATGTGAGGAGTGAAGGCGTCTGGTCCAATCCCACAGAAGAGCTACTGTGGTTTAAAAAGTGAATGCTGACTGATGGAAAGGGATCAGAATACACAGCAAACCACAATCAGAGCTGTTTCAGCAGCATCAGGGAGACCTACTCAATATAAGACAGGTGGTGTTAATGTTGTGGCTGATCAGCTGATCGTTAGTTTTTTCCCGAGCATTTCTATCTTTATCATGTTATGGAATGTAGGCCAGTGTAGCTTCAGAAATCTTTCCCACGGAGTCGTATCAGTGTAACATGGTGTACTTACCTGGGCCTAACTTTTACAGAGGGGCCTAACAGTACTGGTGTTCAGATCACGTAAAATTGGAATGAGCTGTTAAGCTGTTGACTGCGCAGATAGATTTCAGTAAGAAATTGGAGCTATTTCTTTTATTACAGACTGCTGAAACGTTAAAAAAAGAGAAGGAAATGGATCAAAACAACTGCTTTTTAGCTAGGAAAAACAGTGCAACCGGTAGAAAACAAATGTATGTGCTTTGTTTAAAGTCAGTTAAACTCTACAGATATCATTACAACGTACCAAGCAACCAGGGGTCCATGGACATAGACATGTGGCCAGGAAACCTGACATTCATTGCATGTCTTCAGGCTGTGCGTTGTGCATTTCCGTGACGTCAAAATCGGATACATATAAATGTAATAGATTTTTCCCATTGATCAGCCATGTTGCACTATGCTTTGCCACTCGGTCTGACCACATACTCTCTATTAACCATTTATGCTATTATGATACCATCCTTAAGCACTCCCCCCTGTGTGCTGCCCATGTCGGCTGCTCACTGCCCCTACATGGACTGGTTAATTGCAGTGGTCACATTTTGTTGTGGTGCACATTGTTGACATTGTCATTGTGAACACAACACCGCACAATCACTCACTCACTCACTCACTCACTCACTCACTTCACTCACAAGTCCTAGAATGAACACAGTTTCTGTTTTTTCCTGTTGGTGTCACACTCCTGTGATGGTCACAGGGCAACTCTGCTGTGTGTAAAAGCAGTTTTGCGGTTATTGATAATTATAAATAAATGGGCCTGTGGTCCCTGCTGTGAGTATTTCTGAATAAAGCTTTTGTACATTACTGTGAAACTGCTCATTTACAGCATTTATATGTGCATGTATGCATGTAACAAATGTGGATGAGGAAATTCTGAAAAATGGATAAATTAAGGCAAATGATCTGGTTTTATGGTCCATTTCTAATGTTCACAGCTGATGGTGGGGGGTTTCACATCATGCTGCACAGTAAGCATGTCCGGGGCTTACAGCAGATGCAGTTAACTGCTCCCTGAGTACACGCTAAATAGGTTAGTGGTTGTGTTAAAGAGTCCCGTGGTGCCTTGTATGCAAATGTGTGTTGGCGTGTTTTGTTGTATGGGTTGTGAGGTTTGCTGTTCTTTTTCCAAGTGATGTAAGGCCAGCTGTGAATGTTGGCTGTACTGGAGTGTGTGTGCATGTTTATTTGAATTACTTATCGTTATTTTATGTAATAATTCAGGTGTTTCTACACAGCACCAGCTCTAAGGCCATTCATAAATGCAGCTCTGCTCAGGCTCTGCTGAGACTCTCTGCTCTTCACTCTGTTGTAATAGCAGAGGTCATTCTGTTCATTTTAGCCAGTGGTTTTTCCTGTAAAAACTCCATTTTGCAGCTTTACTGCAGGTGCTTGGGTTTTAAGATGGTCCATAAATATGGGTCAGTCTTTCTCTTCCAGTTCTTCTCGTTATGTCCTCTGAAATGACAGAGACTAACTGTTGTTTCACCGACCTAGTCATTTTGTAATTGTAGTTTGTGAACGCAAGATTTGTTGTGGTGTAACTGACTGTATGAGTTGTATATGCTTTTGCCTCTCTCAGAAGCCAAGACAAAACTAATTTCTCTTTATTGTTCTCTGTCTCTTAGTCTGTCTGTCTGTCTGTCTCTGTCTGTGTGTATCTGTGTGTCTGTCTGTCTCGATCTCTCTCTGTCTCGATCTCTCTCTGTCTCTGTCTCTCAAAATCTGTCTGTCTCTCTGTGTCTGTCTGTTTTCACTCACGCTCTCTCTCTCGCTCTCTCTTGCTCTCTCTCACACTCACACACTGTCTGTCTGTCTGTCTCTCAACCCTCCTTTGTGCTTAGAGGGACAGAGGTTTTTCTCCATCAACGTGGCAGACACACATGGACAGGCGCCTGAAAAACCACCCTCAGCAGCCCAATGTCACAGCAATAGAAAGAAAAAAACAGTGATTATACGCCTGGAGAAAAAACACACACACGCATTCTTGCTCACTCCGAGCATATCTCTGACATTTTTCAGCCTCTGAACTCTGTGATCGCTGTGCAGTGTTGTGATTATTTCACCTGAAAAATGCGAGAAAAAATGGTCAACAAGAGTCCACTACTGTCAACTAATAAACCCTATTTAGCACAAGTCCCTGGTTTTGATGTCCCTTATTTTATAATGAGCAAGCTGTTGTTACATGAGGACATTTTCTCATTCTGTGTCATTCGTAATGGTTTTGTGCTTTTAGGCCATCCCATACCCTGCCAGCTGTAATAACTTGGATGAAAGGTCAATTACCAATGACTCTTTGCAAAAATGGCCCACCTCCCTTAGTTTTTGCTGCTATGTTGTTTAAGCTGTCTTGTTCGGCCAACTGGTAGTATATGTAGCACTTGTGCTGGTAGAATAACAATTTCAGACACCGAAGGGAAATTTCAGTAGTAAACCGAGGTACATTAGAACATTTTAACATAGGTAGTTGCAACTTCACAGTGTGACTGGTTGAGAGGCATTCCATAAGTGCCAGAATCTCTCAGTAATGGCACGCCAGCCAAATCTCTTTTTGTTTCACTTCACTCCACCATACTTGTCTGTAAGCTTTAAAAATAAATGAATAAATAATAGCTACTACAAAGTTTCAGTAACATCCCTGCCCCAAAAAACTATGTAAAAAACACCATGTCCAAGAGACACAAGCAATAAAGCAATTAAAACCAAGATGATCCCATTGTATTTTGACAAGCCGTCCACACCAGCCACAAGTGGCCATCTCCTTCTGCATCATGCTGATGCTCCATCTTAAATCCTGCACTTATGGTAGCTACCTCTATCAAGTCCCAGCTCAGGCCCCATTGAGGTACCATCCCACTACACTGCTCCCCGGGTGCTTCTCATAGCTGTCCACTGCTCCACATGTGCACGAGGTCAATGCAGAGGTCACGATTCATTCTGGTGCATTTTGTGTGTGTCTGTGTGTGTGTGTGATGGAGTGTGTTCAAATAGTCACTTTCACAACACTTGACCTAAAGTCAAAGTTAAGACCAATAGAAGCTGGTGTTTACTGCCTGCTCACTGGTGATCCTGTTTGTAACTGGAACCTAAGTGCACCTATATCAGGGGTGTCCAAACCTAATCCTGGTGGGCCAGTGTCCAGCACCGTTTGGTAGTTCTCTTCCTCAAACACACTTGCTACACCTGGAAATGAATAGGTGAGCTGAACCAGGTGTGTTAGAAGGGAAATTGCCAAACTATGTTGGACTTCAGCCCTCCAGGACCGAGGTTGGACATCGTTGACCTATATTGTAAGTGGAGCTGGTAAAATGGACAGTAATTGTAGAAACAATTGAAACAATGTAGTTGTACTGCATATTGCGTATGTCCTCGTATCTAAAAGGTTTCTTTATGGCCTTTGGGGTGTTGTCGGCCTTTGTTTAGAGGATTTACTGACTCTCCAGACTGGTTAACTATTGTAAACAATTATTTTGGCCTGTGACCCACAGTCCCTGAGACATGACTGACCTACGTGTGTGTTTAATGAGAGGGTTATGTTTTACCATCACAATTCACACTGAAAATATGCATCTCTTTCCCAATAACGAGTGAGAAAAGCTTGACTCTTAATTGCCTTGGGTGTAACATAGCCATGCAGACAGAATTGTTGCCAGAACACTAGGTTTTCCAAAACCGCATTTCCAAGTTTGCCAAGAGAAACCCAGCATCCCTAAACTTCAGTAGACCCAAGAAAAGTGTGTAAATCAGGCCATAAATCATTTCATGGGAAGAAATCTTAAATTGGTTTGTTGTGTCGTAAGACTTATTGCATCAGGGGGCCCCCAAAAAAGATGAAATGCTGAACACAAACCCTGTTCAGTACTAACATCAGACAGTGCTTGATAACTGAAAGGCAGGGAAGTCTAAAAATACAGACTTTAGAGATGATGTTAGCATTAGAGTCATAGTAGAGTAATGGAAAATGTGAAGGGCCATTGAAACTGTCACAGTCAAAACAGTGCAATTAGGTCTGTGTTTTGCTCTTAATGTCTGTGTGGGTCTGAGTGTTTGTGTGTGCGGTGGGTGAGGGGAGGAGAGGAGTTCCCAACTGTGGTTTATATGTGGGTTATTGTGGCACAACCCCATGGATATTGAGTTTAGGGGGTTTAGGAGAAGCAGGGGGCTTGTAAACTTGGCTTAGTTGAAGCAGGTGTGCATGCATATGTGCACACAGTATGTACAGCTGTTCAAGAAGAGCATATTTCAACATTTGCTGTCAGAATTGTATGGGAAATATTTATTTCCGTACAGTGAGGGGGGGACACACGTTTTGGTATTTAATATATTGTTAGTGCATTTATCTACTTTAAATTAACTCAAAATTAGCAAAACTTCATTTGCATAAGCAGATGTATGTAATACACTATTTAAATATATATCTCTAAGAAAAGGTTCAAATAAAAAAAAAGCATATTAATGTTGAAAAAAATAAAATTATCTTGAGGAACTTGCACCAATTTTGTTCAACAAGTGGGAATAGTGGTGAAGATGTAATGACTTCCTAATGTTGTCAGGGTCCTTTTTAGTAAACAAAGTTTAAATAGAAAAAGATGCAGAGCCACAGCAAAGTCCTTAAACACCCCTGTTGATAGTACACAAATGGAAAGTCCATGGAACCACAACTAATAGTCTTCAGACAGATGTGCTATGCAAGATTTCTCTCAGGCTAAAAAGTCAGTTGCACCTGTTCTCCAGTGAATTTTAAGCATTTCATTGAGTTTTGCCATGATTAGCAATTTTGCTGAGACTTAGACTTTCAGTTCGACTTCCTGGTGGAATAAATATGTTAAGTTCAACTGTTGGGACAATGCCATTTGCATTATATGTCAAAATATGTCATCTGTTATTCTTTTCAGACCTCTTTGCATTTAAAATTGTTCAGAAAAAACATCCAGCATTTTGGAGCGAAACTCTTCAATTACATACAATGCACAAAAATGGGAAAACGTTAACTGCGTTAATTTTATGACCATTACCTGTCAGTTAAAGTTTCATTAATGTTAGACCTGTCTGAGGCTAAAAATAGGCATGAGGTGACTACTGGGTAGCACTAATGTCTAAGGCAGGAGGTTGTCGTGTTCTAGAATTGTAGGCTGATGGGCAGTTTACTGTACAATTTGGCATGCATTACATATGAACATGCATATTGTATTGGCATTATCATAAAATATCTGTCCAGCATGGAGGGCACTCTGATTCATAGGGACCCTGATCTTCCTGATGAGCAGCATCACAACCCTAACCCCAAGCGTTAGCCATGAAAGTCCTAACTACTATCTTTGTCTTTTATGTGTTTGTTTTTTATTTTATTGTCTACTATGCTAATCATCAATAACCGGGCTGCTTGCTGCATCTGAGTAGTTGACTGAAGCTTCCTTTCCGATCTGCTTGTCCTGATTTCGCCTGATCTCTAGCCTGTGGTATTGCTAAATGTGTTGATAGAGCTGACCAGAGCATGTCAATCCACTTTACTACTAGATCATTCAAAATCCAAGAAAGTGAACAGGTAAGGATGTTCTGTTCAACCGTTTGAAAGTCAAGATAACCTTTTTGCATTGCCTGAAGTCAAGTACAGAATAAGAGCTGGACGTACTGGACTGGAGGTGAGGAGAAGCATATTCTAGTTTTTCACTTAAAATTCAAGGAATTTTTTTCATTAGTAGCAGTGTCCTCATAATGACAGTACAATTCCCAATGTACTGTCATTTTTAAATATAATTCATGGGTGGGTGATTGGCAACACCGTACCAGAGACTGAAGTAACAGTTTGATCACGTCTGTTGGTTGGTGTTGGTCGTGTAGACCTGTGGTGAGCAGTGTTGACTTTAGTTCATGCGCTGAGTCAGTATCACAGTTTTAAATCATTGATCCAAATTTTGAGAAGTCATCCCTCACCCTTCAAAAATCTCTCCTGCCCTCTTGGTCTTGTGTCAGAGTTAACCTGAAGTATCCTGACTGGAGTTTAAGCAGAATTTAGCCATTGTGTTGTGAAGAGTTTGGTTATGCAGCTCCCAGTGCTCCCAGATGCCTGAGCTCCACTGCAGCTTCACCTTTGACCCAAGATGTGAAGGGGAAATTTGGTTTGAACAAAGTTTCTTTGTCTGTGTCCTAATCTGTCAGCACATTACTGCCGATTTTTCGGTGAATCGTTCACCAAACCCCTTGGCCGTCCTCCGCCCCAGTTTAATCGCCATGGCGATGGCAGAGCC
This sequence comes from Arnoldichthys spilopterus, assembly GCA_037974385.1. Taxonomy (NCBI): domain Eukaryota; kingdom Metazoa; phylum Chordata; class Actinopteri; order Characiformes; family Lepidarchidae; genus Arnoldichthys; species Arnoldichthys spilopterus. The sequence goes on along the minus strand of JBBPDA010120495.1, from coordinate 12,611 downwards.
GCCAGGACCTCTTGGTAACCAAACACGTTGTACATTCCCAGGCCCTGACCATGGCATTTGTCCCAGGCTGAGTCTCTCTATCGCGCTCTCGGTCTCTCTCTCCCTCTCTCTCTCTCTCTCTCTCTCTCTCTCTCTCTCTCTCTCTCTCTCTCTCTCTCTCTCTCTCTCTCTCTCTCTCGCTCACACCACAAACAGTCCCCATGGTGGGGTACTGGGGGGGCTCGGCTAGGGTGGGGTGAGCTTAATCACCACTACATCGGAGTCTCAAACTGTGAGTGCATACTAGGCCATTCCAGTCACTATGTTTTTACTTTTTTTGGTTTATCTCTCTATTTTTCTTGCTCCCCCAAACCCCCCTCCAGCAGTCTTTCTCAGTCTACCTGTTCCTCAGTCAGTCCCACTTTTTCTCTCTTTAATGTGTTTATGACTGCACCAATCCTTATTTGTCTCTCTATCTGCATGTGGTTGATGTTTGCCTCACTAGCTCTGTCATGGCTGGGTGGTGCTCCATTGTGTCCAGGCTTTGTTTGCATAAGCTCAGTGTAAAAATCCTTCCTGGAAACATTATCCCTTGATGAGCAAACATACCTTTGCCATTATACTGAATTACTCCTGTAAAAACAGGGAAAACAGATTTCTGTATAAAACATTTGGTTTCAAGTTGTGGCTGTGTGAGGGCGTAGGCCCTGTGCTAAACCATGTGTTGTTGCATTGAATGCTGATGTGCCCTGGGTCCTCTTTCCTCTCCACTGAGCTGGACCTTTCCTGCCTCGTTTGTCCAAAGACCCTGGTGGCTGAAACGGCTTGACGGATGCTCAGTCTGTTTGTGTACACACGGTTCTCACTGGGCCCATTAGAGCCCCTCCAGGGAAACACTTAAAAGGGCACACACTTTAGATACTGGTTCATTGTTGGGCTCCGTAATGAGCTGGAAGTCCACATTCTCATGGCCTCAAATGTGAAATAGGACGACTCTCTCTCTCCCTCTCCCTCTCTCTCTCTACGCTCTCTCACTCTCTCTACGCTCTCTCTCTCTCACTACGCTCTCTCTCCCTCTCTCTCTACGCTCTCCCTCTCTCTCTACGCTCTCTCTCTCACTACGCTCTCTCTCCCTCTCTCTCTATGCTCTCCCTCTCTCTCTACGCTCTCTCTCTCACTACGCTCTCTCTCTCTCACTACGCTCTCTCTCTCTCTCTTGTGCTTTCTCTCATTCTCTCTCTTTCTGCCACCTGGCCTGGATGAGATGCAGACATTAGGATATAACTGCACTAAGTGTTTGGTTTTTGTAGGATGCCCTCATTTCTTAGCCAAATGTTCTTAGTCTATTTTCAGATGTAAATATGTAATTAATTCAGAACATACCACAGTTTTTTGGCAGAGGAGAGCTGGGTTGTGCTGGAGAAGTCTTGAGTCGGCAACTTCATCACAAAAGGTCTTGGTCGATTACAAAAGAATTACATTTTCTTGCAAACTGAAATACAGTTTTCGACTGGTTTGAAAAATGGAAGTATGGTATAAATTTCCCAAGCATTTGATGGGCATTGTAGAAACACATTGTTTATTTTGTTATAAAGATGAAGGAGAAGTGAAAGTGACTCTAGCTTGTACTCATTGTGAACACAGTCAGTCACCTAAATGCACACGTGGAGCAACAGGCAGCTATGAGAAGTGCTTGGGGAGCAGTGTAGCAGGTTGGTACCTTGCTCAAGGGTACCGAAGTGGTTACCAGGTGGTTACTTTTGTTCAGAAGGGCAAGGTCTTAACCACAGGGCCAACACTGCCCAGTGAAACAGCCAGTCCTGAGACAAGGTGCCAAATGGGACAAGTAACATTTCATGATTTCATGAATTAACCACTGTTTTAGGTGCTGAATGAGTCATGGACATAAATTGTTATCTAGGTAATTACTTACTTCTCTTCTTTCGCTTTCTTTCTCCCTAGTCAAACATTTCAAGGCGGCAGCAGCGGATGATCAAGAACAGAGAATCAGCATCTCTTTCACGGAAGAAGAAGAAAGAGTACCTGCTGACGCTGGAGGCCCGACTGAAAGTGGCACTGTTTGAGAATGAGAAGCTGAAAAATGAGAATGGGACGCTGAAGAGACAGCTGGAAGGCCTGAGGACTGAAGTAGGCTCCACACTTTTACATTAATACAGGTTTTTGTTGCATTGTTTGTGCTGCGGGTAGACCTAGAAGGCCTAGACTTTAATTGCCTCTATTGTCATTTTTTTATTGAAAATTAGAATTAAATTTACAATAAATTATGTGCCTGATAGACACACAGGGCAGGATTTTAGACAGTATCATGCAAGTAGACATTCTCTGGCACTCACTGAAAAACAGGTCAAGTATATCACCCTTTCTGTGGCTCATGCATTAACTAACAAAGTGGCTATTGAGATGTAAGGAACTGCATTTGTAGCTGTCACAGCGTTTCTCCTAGGTAGACCATTTGAAATCCACCACATAGTTGTGTGTGTAGTGTTATCAAATATGTAAGGCCAGGGTAGTATCTCTCCACAGAATTTGCACATTTAGCTCAGTAGAGATCTGCTTTAGATTATAATTGCTTGCTGTATAAAGCTGTTAATGTCTAACATTTAGAATGGGGAGCTGTTCATATATTTTCTCCAAATTAAAAGTGGAAGCATGGCATGAGAGAGAAGTCTGCTGTACCATATTTCCATAAAACCCCATTTCAACTGTGAATTAATATTTCCATTTGCAGAAGTACAAAATGATTTCTATGATTAAAGTTGACTGTAATCAAAAGGTTGAAGACTGGAATAAGCAAAACTCTGCTATACACAACATGGCTATATGACACCAATTATTACGGATCTAAATTTAGCTGTTCTTTACGTTTGAAATATTTGTGTAATATACAATATGCAAAATCTTCTCGTACCAACTGTTTTAATGTGGAAATCTGGTAATGTTTCAGTATGCTATTGTGTATTTCCCCCTATTTTTGCAGAACACTGTACTAAAAGCTACTGCTCCAAAGAGGCGTGCGGTGTGTCTGATGGTTGTCTTGGTTTTCCTGTTCATCAACATAGGTCCAATGAGGTAAGCTGAAACAGATAATAGATCTTTCAATGACTAATGATCTTATTGAGCATAATCAGTGAATTGTGGAGGGACACTGGAACCAGGGCTGGAAAACAGTGTTCCTGCTCTAACACACCCATTCAACTGAGGAACAGCTTGTTAATTAGATCATTATTTGGCAGGTGTTTTGGAGCAGGGAAAACACTAAAATGTTCTTCTCCAGGGCAAGGATAGGGAATTGCTGTTTTAAAGAATGTGAAGACAGTTGGAGAAAGTCTGGTGGTTTTTTATTTCAGCAAGTCATAGAAGACTCATTTTAGAGGCATTTGCTGAGTAAGATGAGCTGTGATTTCGGGTTGTGTGAAGGATGTTGCTGCAACTGATTATGTGCATTTGAATCTTCTTGAAAGCTTACAACACTTTTACTTTCCAAATCTGTGAAATTAAGGCTCATTTAAAAGCTTTTGAGGGTTTAAAATGATACTGTTAAACTGAAAATCTTACTCTTTCTTTATATTCAAGGCCAACAACAGATTAGCTTTCAACAGTTTTTAGTTAGCTTTATATGTTCTATATTTTCTAGATGCATTGTAAATGGTAATATTTGCCTTTTAATAGTAAAATTATTAATGTATGCTACTGTCAAAGCAGAGACCACCCTTTTGCTTATTTAGTTTCGAGTCAAAGCCTGGAATTAATTACTTAATTAATTAATTAGTCTTCAATGTTGGTGAAACATACCACATTTCCAGAAAAGTTGGGATTTTTCCAAAATGCAGTAAAAACATGTGATCTGTTAGTTCACGTTAACCTAAAACATACTAAGAAAAAAATGTCAATAGTTTTACTGACTAACTTTATTGTATTATATATACAACACCAAATCAGAAAAAGTTGGGATGGTATGGAAAACGCAAATAAAAAAAGAAAGGAGTGATTTCTAAATTTACTTTGACTTGTATTTCATTGCAATATGAACACACAATATTTCATGTTTTGTCTGGTCAACTTCATTTCATTTGTAAATATACATCCTTTCCTGTCATTTAGACCTGCAACACATTCCAAAAAATGTTGGGACAGGAGCGATTTAGGGCTAATGAGGTACATTTGTTAAATAATGATGTGATTTGAAACAGGTGATGTCAACAGGTGATTGTATTTATGATTTGGTACAAAAGCACCATCCAAAAGGCCTAGGAGCAAAGATGGGCAGGATCGCCAGTTTGCCAACAAAAATACGTTAGAATTGTTTAAAACAATGTTCCTCAAAGAAAGAGAAGGAAGAGATTTGGTTAGAGATCAAGTTGCTGAATCTACTGAAAATCTTTTCTTTGTTCTTTTGTCATTTAATTTGGTCATATTAATTAATTAATTAATTAACTTATCAAGGGCATATCAAGGAAAGTGGTGGCCTAGTGGTTAGGACGCTGCCCTTGGGACCTGAAGGTTGCAGGTTCTAGTCAGTTTGTATATTGAGCAGAAAATTTTACAACAGCCACCTGCACAATGTCAACTCTTTTATGCACACTACTAAGATTTAACTCTTTCATCCTTCTAATCTAAATCCCAACCAATATAGCGTTCTCCCAGCAAAAGCTGCTCCCAAGGCTCCTATTGACATTAGTCTTCAAATAGTTCACACAACCCACTGCTGACTTACAAATACATGGGGTAAAATAAAGGGGTTTCCAAAACTGGAATTCAATAAAGGATTAAAAAGAACAACTATGTTGAACTAACTTCTAACAACTATGTAAGACCTAGTAGACCACCAAAACTGTCCCCATCAGATAAACAGATTTTGTCTTTGAGAGAGAGAAGAAACTAGTGCTCCACTCTTACTTCAGAACTGAAAAACAAATCCACAGATGGCTCTGTCCATGTTTCTTCTGTGAGAAGAAAATTAAACACTGTAAATCCGGAAGGATATGCAGCTGTTTAAGAAATTGTTATTGAGGAAAGGAAATAGTCAAGAAAAGAAAGTTTGTACAAGAACACTGATGGTGCACATCTGACATGTTGAGTGAGATTTTATGGAGTACGGAGTGTAAGGTTGTAATTGAGCTCGCCTTGGATGATGAAAAATAGAACATGCTTCTAAAAGTCTTTTGGCATACAACATAATGCAAATAAACTGTGCAAAAGTGTCAAATGCAAGAACTTCTTGATTAACCTCACAAGTTGATCACAAAGTAATCTCACGCATGCAAACCCCGTTTGGATATTTTTCTACATGCAATGTAGAATGACAAAGAAAAGATTTTCAATGATTTTCTTGATTAACTTTAATTGTATCTTGTAAATATAGAATTTTATGGCTGCAACACTCTAAACAAAAGATGGGACAGAGGCATGTTTGCCATTGTGTTACATCACCTTTGCTTTTAATAACACATTTGAATCATTTTGGAACTGAGGATTCTAAATGTAGTGGTTTTGCGATTTGAAATTTTGTCCATTCGTGTTTGAGAAAAGACCTCAGCTGCTCAGCAGCCCAGGGTCGCCATTGACTGATTGTTGGACCTTACGTTTTCAATAGGTGTTTCAATAGATTGTTTCTTAGGCAGTACGGCCTGAGGGATCGCATATCAAGTTTATTTAACAGTGGTTTCAGAATTTACCTGTTAAACACTGAGATGTCTCAGTATTCCCAGAATCTTTTCACAATATTGTGTACTGTAGATTTTGAAAGACCTAAATTCTCTGCACTCTTGCATTGAGAAATGTTCTTTTGAATTGACTAACAATTCTCGAAATCTGGAGTGAGCCACGACCCATCCATGCAATCAAAGACTGGTCAGTAAAAATATTAAAAATTAGATAAGTAAAGGATTGAATTAATATATCAGATTTTTCTATATAATTTTGGAAAATATCCCAACTTTTTTGGAAATGGGGATTGTAGAATTGCATCTGTGTATTCATATAGTACACTTCTCTCAGTCTGTTTGATGGAGGTACAGGTTCCAGGTTTGAAGCAGGTTCCAGTCCGAGTAACCGGCGCCTCCTGGGCTTTTCGCCAGAGAGTGACCGTGACATGGATGGCAGCATGTTTGAGTCAGAGACATCTCATACCTCAAACAGGTAACACTATTCTCCATTTCACCCATACACATCAACACAAAACACGCAACCCAGAAGCACCTGAGCCTCCTACTTTACATTGCCCAGACAGGTGAATACTTTCTGTGAAAACATACTACCACAGGTGCAAAAGAGACTGTGCTCAAACCACAGTAAAAGAGTACAATGCTCTGTTCTTCTTGTGTGAGTTTGGACTCCACTGATCCACAGACAGATTGTATGCATACTGAAGAAATTCACCATCTCCAGGAATGACCAACACGTATTACTGCAAGCTTATTAGTCTGCAAGGCCACAAAAGAACCCAGGTTAACGTCTAAGCAACTAAGTGAAAGTGAAGTAAAAGTGACTCTTTGTCATTGTGAACACACTCAAGCACTACAACGAAATATGACCTCTGCATTTAACCCATCACACGTGGAGCAGCGGGCAGCTGCCAACAGCGCCCGGGGAGCAGTGTAGTGGGACGGTACCTTACTCAAGGGTACCTCAGTAGTGCCCGGGCCGGGACTCGAACCTGCGACCTTCAGGTCTCAAAGGCAGTGTCCTAAACACTAGGCCACCACTGCCCAGCAGCTTGGATTACAGGCGCGCACCACCTTGAGGCAATGGCCTCCTTTACTTTGGGTCTCCAAAAAGAACATTTTTGACCAACTACACTTGGCAAAATACATGTGGCCAAGCCAGAAGGCTGTTGTGGAAAAGTGTTTTGTGGATGCATAAAACCAAAATGGACCTTTTTGGTTTAAACAAGAAGTGCCATGTTTGAAAAATGGCAGCTTGGTACCAACATGGTAGTGATAGTATCATTTGTTGATGTAACAATGAATTATGAATTATGCCAGCAAAATTTAAAGCAAAAAGTCAGAATATCTGTTTGTGAACTGAATCTCAAGAGAGAGTGGATCATGTAGCAAGACAAGAGATTCTAATCCAACAAAGATATTATCAGATATTCCAGATAATGTATCTGAAAAATTGTATTCCCAGATGCAATCCAGCGTGTTATATAATGTTTATCTTATTTCTTATGTTTCTTTATAAATTCTGTATCTATATCTGGCAAGGAAACCATTGTAAAATTTTCGCCATCCATTGTGTTTTGGTGGGCAAGGTACCATCAGTTCTGTGTTTGATGGGATTAAAGGCTTTAAGAATTGCTTCAATTATATGAAATGTTTTGTTCAACAGTATGTAATGGTCTGTTTCTAAGCAATGTTTAATGCTTTACCCCACCACCCACATAAGGCAAATTTTCATACTTCTGTTTTTTGTCAAACTGTTTAAAATTGTACATTATTTAATTTCAGCTATTTTTACTGTAGGATATTATTTCAAAGAATTTGCCTGATTCAGGAAGAACCATATTAGTAGTGGTATAGAAGGTTAAGCATAGCTCTGCATTCTTTTTTCTCCCCTTTTCTTTTTCCTTCTCTTCTCCTGTGCTACACACGAGCCTTTTCACTTGTTGCATTGTGTCCCATGGAACTGTTTCCAGGCTCGAAACCGAATCTTTCTATCCACCCCCCTCTTTCCAGCTCAAATAGGGTAATTAGATGTCTGGAAGTGGTCATCGTAGTGCTGGAAGCCTGGTTTGTCCCAGGGCTATAACAGCAGCAAATGGAATTACGAATTTAGTCCTGGAAAATTACATTTAAGCGGAACCTGAAAACGCTTTTGCAGATGGACGGCAATGGAGAAATGCATTGTCTCTCCTACGTACACATATCTCAGAATAATACTTATATTATCTGTATCTAGTTAATTCTTTTCCCCAGTGTGAGGTTAGGATATTTGGTGATAAGCATTTTTCCTGTTGCATTGTAATGGTGTTGCATTCAGTACTGCTTTGGGTTGGCAGCTCCCTGTTGCCACCACATTCAATATTCTATAAAAAAGTCTCTCTGTTTGCCACAAAAGCAGAGTATTTTTCTTTGTATGTTGAAAGTGATAATCATGCAGTGAAACGTGTAATCGGACCACAAATGATTCAGTCCCCCAGATATTGTCCATAAATACACAGCATCTTCTCTCAACCAGCTCAAACCACATCCAGCTCTTCATTAAGGTAGTACAGACTTATCAAAGTGATTTAGGACATAGCCTGACTTCCTGTGAAGCATAAAAATGTAGAAAACTTTGCAATCAACCAGACGACAACAAGGCTAGAGCTTGGATCAGATTCCTCTGTTTTTTGAAGATCATTACCACAAAAACTGATTTTTGATTAGAATTGGCCTGTGAAAACAGAGGCTGCCTGCAGCATATAGCAACATGTTTTCAACTAGTAATAAGGATCTGGATGTGGTTTGAGCTGGTTGAGATGTTTTGAGGTTCCAAAAGTAGTGTTTATTAGCAGCGATTGCCCCTTACGGCCACTTCTGGGAACCGAACGTCCTGACTGATAAACTACATTTGGGGTCAGTGGATAATTATTTAATAATTCCTTCAAGCACTTCATGTTCTAGAACTTCTTATGTAGCACACAATGAATGAAAACAAGCTACATTTCCTTCATCACCAGTTTAGCTATTGTGTTTTATGGTCAATGCCCTGATTTGTATTGATGCCATAGATAAAAAACAGTTTGGGTTCCCTCAAGACCTGAAGACCTCTTCTTTAAAAGAATATGTTTTGGGGAAACCAGCGGCACTTCTTACATGCCATCATTCCAAAGAGCCTTTTAGCCACCTTTATCTTTAAATGCCTATCTTCCCAAGCCCTGAACCACTTTTCCTTGGAGCTGATTAAAACAATACTCTTATAAAACTGCTGACATTATTTCAGAGTTTTAGCATCCTCATAAATAAACTTCTCTATTTGTGTCTGTTCTCTGCTCTCTTTCCATCTGTCAGTTTCTCTCACTACATCTGGCTGCATCTTTGCCCTTTTATTTTTTTTATTGGCCCACTTTTCTGTCATTATCCTAATGTCTTGTTTCTTATTTCCTCTGTTTGTTCCTTATTCATTCTTGTACTTTTATATTGTTTCACTCTTAACCCTTAATCTCCTACTCTTTCAGGTTGGAGGACTTGGAATCCGTGTCAGAGGAGAAGGCTCTGATGGTGGTCAGAAGGGATCCTCTCTTCTTCAGGCCTCCGCCGCCCTGCCAGCCACCGGTCAACAGGACCAAGTGCATGAAGTTAGTGCTGAGGATAGGCTACCATTCAAAAGTTTGGGATTCGTGTTTTCAATGATATAAAATCAAACAACATATACACCATATTAAAATCATTACAATGTGCTTGAACTGAGCAGTTTCACGGATTTCCAATAAAAGTGTTACACAATTTTTGTTCCTGGCTTCCATGTAATATATTATAACTGCTTATGTCTGAAGTCTATGTAAACAGAGCTAAATTCATCACAAAAGTTTTTTTTTTCACATTCAATTTTTTTTCACCACTGTCCACAAATGTTTTGTATCTATAGCGGCGTGGATTTTTATCTTCTCTGGACAGTCCCAAAAAAGTTCTAAAAGATTGCAGGAAATTCTAGAAAATTCTGGACAATTCTAGAAACTTCAGGACAGCTCTTACAGTTCTAAAATATTCTGGAAATCTACTTAGCAGTTAAGTAAATTGAAAATGTTCTTGAAAAGAAATTTGGAAGCAGAGGCAAAGTTTTTGCCATTTTCTGTTTATTTTAGGCATAAGGGATTAGGAAAACGCACTTTGTTCCCAGGAATAGAAATAAAATGCAGCCAGTGTTGCGTAGTATAATACGTGGGAAGCTTTTGACAAATAAGTCTAGAGCAGGGCTCTGAATATTTGTCTGGTTTGTGAATGAGCACTTAAATACTGGTCCTCAAATACACATCATAATTTAACCTAATTTGTAGCCTTTTCTTTATAGCAAAATTATGTCCAGTATGCAGTGAAAACATATTCATAGTTGAAGCCCAAGCTGCTGTTGTGCTTCTTGTTTGTACAGGTTCTATGAGTCTAATAGATGCAAGGGGTGTAATCTGCAGAAGGTTGAATCTGAAATGCCTGATTCTAATTTGTAGGTGTGATAAATTTAAGGGTGTTCTTACTTTTTTCATGTGACTGATATGTTTTCAATTATGAAAATGGCCACAAAAGGTTGTTTTGGTCATTTTTGGAGCATCATTAGCTTTGTCTGAAGGCTCTGTGAAATATTCAGATGTTCAGTTGTTGAAAAATTCAACACAATCCATTGAATCAACTTTATTTGTTTTTTTCCCATTTGACTGTAGATATAAATAGTCGCAGGAATGCATCCTTCTGCACTTTCATCGTTTCGTTTGCAATATACAACCAATAAAGCCAAAATGGCTGCATAACACACTGTGAATTCAGAAGTCTTTATCAGGACATGATTTTTTCCCCCCTTTATTTAGGACTAAATCATTTGTTTGACCTGTTCTCTTCTCTTCTGTGTGTATAGAATGGCCAGTGAGCTGAGGGGCTGGGTCCACCGCCATGAGACCGAGCGGACCAAGGGTTGGCGCACCAGCAGTGCACATCCTAGAGGCAGAACCATCCCGGTATGTATTCTCAGGGCCTCACACACGTGTGTGCACACACACACACACACACACACACACACACACACACACCTGGAAGCGCTTAAGGATACAAGAATCTCAGGGCGTCTAGGTCTGCACTTTTTATTTATCCAGCACCTTGACCTTGTCGTCATTTGGCCACCGAAAGGCTTCATTAGCTATAAGCTAATAGTTTCCTTTTAAAAACATTTTTAACGTTTTTGCGTTTTAAACATTTTAGTGCTGTACCATGAGCATTTAGAGGCGCTGTCAGTCATAACTATTTAAAACAGTTTTTATCAGGCTACATTGCTTATGCTTGTAGACCTACAATGATGAGTTTAATCTGATTATTTTAGCCAGTGATTTAACACACTTTCTATACCTCAAAATTTGCCGCAATGCGATTCGGTTGATTCACTTCGTTATTGGGGTCTGCAGTCAGTATGAAATGTCATTTCACACAATCTGCTACATTTCCATCAGCTCACACATGCAAACACAGTATAATGTGAACATTTTATTTTATTACAGCAGTGTAGTCATAAGCATAGGTTATAGGTAAGAATAGGTTATGTGTTTGGTACTTCTCAGCACATTAAAAAAAATTCATGGGCTACATTGATGCATTAGATCTTTGCCTATTTTGGTTGATACATCGATAAAGATCAATTCATTTTGGGACAGTACCTCGCTCAAGGGTACCTCAGTAGTGCCCAGGCCAGGACTTGAACTTGTGACCTTCAGGTCCGAAGGGCAATGTTGTCTATAAAGTTTGCAGGACGTAGTCATGACACCACTGAAAGCAGTGAGAGAACTGACACAAATGGGATTGTGTTCATGTGCTGAGTTGTGAGTTGAAGTCCTTTTTTCCTTCTTTTAGTAAAAATGTCACAGTTTCATTGGCAGAATCATGCTGCAGACACCTGAACGCCTGCATGTGCATATTTGTGGACCACCCGTCTAGACATTCTTTTAAATAATTCAGTCTTTAGTGTGTTTGTTGGCTTTCTCAGTTGTGTTAATGACTGTATAGTGATATGTTATCTTCCCGTCATCTAAAGGCCATTGACACACACTCCTGAATGGTAGAGGTGATTAGGCTTTTCTTGTGAACCACAGGTATGTCATCTTAGGGGAAAAATCCCAGACATTCTTAAATCCACTGTGGCACTGAGTCACTTTGACTCAAACGTCTATGGGTAAATATCAGCTGATGTACTGGAAGGAGACAGTACAGCATATCTCTGACCCAGTTACTTAGAGCTGAGAGTCTCCATGGCTGAACACTGTTTATTTTCTTTAAGTAGATCTCCCTGCACATTTACTCTACAGATCTTGTTCTCCTCTTTCTTTCTCCCCTCTCACACGTAACCAGCAGCCATAATCCAGTAGCCTTGGGAAAGCAAACAGCCTTCTCTGAGCAGTCACACATTCTAAAAGTCTAGCTTTCTTTTTCTTTATTTCTCTTTTTCTTTCTTTCTTTGTTTTCTTTCTTTCTTTTTCTTTCTTTTTTCCTTTTTCTTTCTTTTTTTCTTTCTTTTTTCTTTTTCTTTTTTTCTTTCTTTTTTCTTTTTCTTTTTTTTTCTTTTTTCTTTTTCTTTTTTTTTCTTTTTTCTTTTTCTTTTTTTCTTTCTTTTTTCTTTTTTTCTTTCTTTTTTCTTTTTCTTTTTTTCTTTTTTCTTTTTCTTTTTTTCATTCTTTTCTTTTTTCTTTTTCTTTTTTTCTTTCTTTTCTTTTTTCTTTTTCTTTTTTTCGTTCTTTTTTCTTTTTCTTTTTCTTTTTTCTTTTCTTTTTTCTTTTTCTTTTTCTTTCTTTTTTCTTTTTCCTTTTTTCTTTTTCTTTTTTTCGTTCTTTTTTCTTTTTATTTTTTCTTTTCTTTTTTCTTTTTCTTTTTCTTTCTTTTTTCTTTTTCTTTTTTTCTTTCTTTTCTTTTTTCTTTTTCTTTTTTTCTTTCTTTTTT
>JBBPDA010120459.1:2734-20604 GCA_037974385.1 Arnoldichthys spilopterus | reverse complement strand
AAGTCACAAGGAAAGTCTCATATAAAGTGGGGCTCAAAACAGCCTTAATAAGCAAACTCGTTATTCTTAAGAAACACTGGGAGCACTGAATTGTAGAAACACATCTAAGCTGAGGACATATTTTTATTACCTGCATTACAGCTGGGTTTCCCAAAGTGTAGTGTGGTGGACAGCCTCCAGGGGGTACAAGAGAGTAATGGTGGAAATGAAAAAAACTATTTTAAAACATCTAAAATAAACTGAATTGCAGGGAAGCTGGGGCATTGGTTGTTAGTAGTAAGCAGTGGTGCATTTTTATAGCCAAAAAGTGAATGAGTGATTATTTATCATTGTGAACACACCACTGCATTAAAATGTGACCTTTGCCTTTAACCCAGTAGTGGGCAGCTGATGTAGACAGTGCCCGGTGAGCAGTGCTTGAGGGAGAGTACCTTGCTCATGGGTACCTCAGTGGTACTTGTACCAGAGATTTAAAGCGGCGACCTTCAGGTCACAGGAGCAACTCCCTAACCGTTACACCACCACTGCTCCAAAGTCCTGTGTTGTTGGCAGAACCAGTGCGAGGAGACTTAACCACTCGGCCAAGGTGGCATGAAAGTTACGCAGTTAACGCAGTTAAAACTGCAATTAATTGAAAGTAATTTTTTCAAAATTTGTCATTGTGAACATGCTCAATCACACAAAGTGCACCACCAAAATATGTAACCTATATATTTATATATATATTTATATTTAATAGATATCACACATGCACATGTGGAGCACGAGGCAGCTATGAGAAGCACCCAGGGAGCAGTGTAGTGTGACCTTGCTCAAGGGTAGATCAGTGGTACCTGGGTTAGAACTTGAACCTACGGCCTTCTGTTCACAAGGGTAAAGTCCTAACCACTAGGCTACCACTGCCCACAGTAACAGAAAAAGAAACACAAAACAAAAAAAAAACATACATTGTGTGTGTGGGGTGGGGGGCAGGGTGCCCCCTGCTGTTCCTGCAGATGGGGAGGGGTGTGCTCACAATGCTGGGCTCAGAATTCAGATGACTGTCAGCCACTGACAATAGAAAATGTCTTCAACCCAAGGCATCGGCCCAACCCCAGTCTGTGGCTACACATTGACAACGCTCCATTGGAAATGAGCTAGTGTTAAGGCTCTCGCTTTGCGGCAGAAGTGTCATTTAAAATACATAAGCTATGCTGTATATTGTCTCGTGTTGCAGCACTCTGATTAGTATATACGTAGGTGGTATTTGTTTCTTATGCCGATTTTGCAAAAATCAGTGATTTTAATGCATCAAAACTGTCACAGTCTGCAGCCCTAAAGCCACACTGAGATTATTTAACAGCTTTCGGGGCAGATGTGTGGTGATGTAGACGTGTCTTGGCAGATTGCATTACAGGAAAACTGCACATTTTTCACCAAACTATCGCTTCAACAAATCCACATGGGATATGCATCTTGCCTCGTAATGGGGGCTTTTAAAAGCTCCAGATAGGCCCCTTAGTGTCTCTCTTGTGATAATGCTGGTGCTTGGTTCATGCATTTTCTTTCTTTTCTTGCCCGAGGCGGTGATAGCTGCCCATTCTCCCTGTCGACTTCAGGATGGACTGGGGAGAGATTTACGCTGCTGTAGGGACCCTTGGTGTCGCAGCTCTTCCCCACATTGCCCTTTTTTACTCACACTGCCTTTGACTCCTTTTTCTATTGAGCATTAACATTTATAAAAGCCGAACCATGTGTGGGAGTGGAACCCATGCTTTTAAAGTTATTGTAGCGCAACGTCCTGTTTTGATGGTTTAAGACCTTTGTGTGGCCTTAAGGGGAAAAGGCTTCTCTGCTCTTATTTCCTGTTTTTTCTCTACTTTCTTTCCTTTGGCTTTCATATTTCATTTATGTGGATGTTGCTTTGATACATACCACCTACCTAAACTTGACCAGTACACCCCTTCAAGCCTAACTCGTATGCCCCAGATACTCAGCAAGCTGTGTTGCACGGTGTGTTCTAACGTCTTACTGACATAACCAGCGTTAACATTTTCAGCAATTTGTGTTAACCACTGCATGCCAGGAACACTCCACAAGACCTGCCCTTTTGGAGATGCTCGGACTCGGTTAATTAGCCTTCACAATTTGACACTTGCCAAAGTGGCTCAGATCCTTATGCTCGCCCTTTACTCCTGCATCCAACACATCGATTTTAAGAACTGACTGTTCACTTACTGCCTAATATATTCCACCCTTTGGTGGGTGCCATTTTACCAAAATTATTCATGTTATTCCCTTCACATATGGGTGGTTTTAATGTTATGGCTGATTTGTGTGTATATGAAGTCAAAAAATATACATCACATTTCATTTTTATTTGATACAGTGCCTACAGATAAAGATAATTATACTATAGCTCAATCACATAACAAAATAAGTACACCCTTACATTAGCAGACTTTCAAGTCTAAAATGCTAAATTTATAATCAGGTTTTCCGGATAAGGTGCCCATTGATTAAAACCTCCTGCAGTTGGACCCTATGGTATTTAAACCTGACATCTAGATTCTGGTGTTCTATTTGCTATTGAAGTGCATGGTGTCATCATGCCAAGATCTAAAGAATTCTCTAAGGCCTTCAGAAAAAAAGGTATAAAGCACCTTCAAGGAGTAATTTTTGCTATAGGAGCAATACTAGCTTCTGAAGCCAAGGGTGTACTTATTTTCTCCACAGAATAATTTTATATCTCTTGATATTTTTGTTGAATGAATGACTGAAAAAGCAATTTTTCTTGTGTTTTGGAATGATTGCGGCAGCTGGACACAAAATCGTAGTTTAAGATGCAGGCATAAAGTAAAATGGGGCAAAACAGCAAACCTACAGTACAGGTAACAGGGTCAAAAAACATGGAACAAACCAGACTAGAACATGGAACAAGGCTTAACAACTGGGCATTAAACACTCCAGAGACTTCTCACTGACTGGCTCTAAGCAAGAGTTCAATGTCCACTAATAAGAGAGTGCTGTGTATTGTAACCTGGCTGGAAGGTGACTATTAGTGTTCTAGAAATGCAGACTGGAGCCAAAATGGTGGGAGATGTGGCGATGGGTGTGACAGGTTTTTGTTCAAGTATATTCACCTTCATACGTAAGCACCATATTCAAGAGGGTGCAATGTTTGCTTGTTCAAATATGTTGAAAAAATTCCATGAAAAACTCATTCATGGTTGATACCGTTGTCGTTTTGAGAGGCCTGCAGACAGATGGTAGTTACCGAGCAGGATTTGCTTGTCTACAGGGGGAAAAGGCATAAAAACAAAACAACATTCCTTATGTCCTAAAACATTTCAGTTTGCCTGTAGTTTACATTCATCAAAATGTCTGTTTGCCAATATGCATTGGACTTAGATTTACTCTGCTCATATTGGATCTCTGCTCTGCTCCAATAACTCTAACTGCCGATGAGCTGCAGATGGCTGTCATGTATCAGCAACCATATGCTAGTATGGAATGCTACCGGGACCATAAAGCAATTACAAACACTAGACGACTGTCATGAATCAACATTTGTTGTTATGTGTGCAGCTTATTTCTTGAAAATACTGCTCACATTCATGCCTGTTGTTACAAATGCCAAAGGTTCACTGAGCGGACAGTCATGGATGAATGAGCCAGAGGCCTGGCTGAAGTAGCAATGACAGTGTCTCTTAAATACACCCCTAGGAGCCATATTACAGCAACTCTGTTGTTGTAGTTATCTGATGCCTATATACAAGATATGTGACTTTGGTCGGGTAGAAAATGCCCAAAAGTGGTTTTACAGGTGTATTTATAACCTTGTTGTTTAGCCCTATAATGAAAACAGTCTTTTTTAACCTTGTTTGGAGTGCTCATGAATATTTTAATAAGCTCTGCTGTGATTGGCTGGTTTACAATGGCGCACTGCAAGTGCTTACCCTGAGTCCTTAGAGATGGAGCATTTAGGCACAGAACCTTATACCTTTGAGCCTAAATTGGAGAAAGAAACCAATGCTGAAGAACAGCCAGTTTTTAAAGCTATTCATTTACCGCTCCTGTTGAAAGTTCAGCTTCTTGGGAAGGGTATGAAAAGTGCACAGCCTGGAACAAAACATTGTACCCTTAGTCTGCCATTTATGTTATTGCTGCTAGGTGTCTGTGTTTCCTTCCTTACAATTCCGGTAGAACTTTTGAAGTTTCAGCTGTGCAGCTCCACATAAGTGCTTCCTGGGGTAAAATGTGGGCTGGAGTATGCAAATTTTGGGGGTGTTAATATTATATTATCTCCAGATGAGACGATTATGTAATACTGGTGGTTTGTTAGGATTTGCCCATTTCAGAGCGGTGTGTTGCATTTGAGCCATTTGCATTTAAAAGAGGCAGCACTGATGAACCTCACATCAGGTCAGTTCCATGTACAGTTACATTAACTCTCCTTTTACAAATATATCTTGGTAAACACAGTGTTCCAATCTCTTAGAACATTTAAGTCCTTAAATAGGATCCAAAAGTTATAATATATAAACATATTTTGTCATAATATTATAATATTTATATTATTGAAGTGGCCCCTTGTAGAATCTTCAAAATATTTACATTAATTTTTGCAATTTTTCTTTTTGTTGGACACTTTTTATTCAAAGGCTTTAACCCTTTCGTGTTCTGGTCAGTTATTTAGTCAAGCACATTTTGAGTCCCCTTTATCTTATTAACACATACACTGAACTGAACCTGATTGCTCAATCTCTAACTCCAAATTATGGTCAAAAGATCCACTGGATTTCACTGTGTCTTTATATAGTAGACCTTTTCAATTAGCTTCCTCAATGGACGTTAGACAAAGACATTCTAGTTGCAGGTGTTAAAGAAATTTGAGGACGTTTTATGAAAATCTCAGAGGAGGTCTAAGAAAATGAAAATTTTTACTAGTTTGTTTAAGTATTCAGAGATTTACAATTAATAGAAATCTTTACTGTTGGATAAAGGCCTATATTTAAAATCCTATGGGTTGTAAAATAAAAAATTAAACGTCTTTATTATTGGGTCATTAATGGGTTAACATGGTCAACGTCACAACTTTGCTTACATTTTAGTAGTGAGCTAAAAATAGTTCAGAATCTTGAATGTTTCTTTTGACCCATCACATGATGTGTTTGCCACTGATAAAAACATTTTTCCTTGCTCAGCGTGAGTGTAGATTCAGGAGAAATTCTGCTCAGTTTCAATTCTGGTCTCTCATGGTCTCAGTCCTGGTCCTGGTCCCAGTCTGACATGTTCAGTTGAGACATGTATACTTTATAATCAGAATTTCTTCTTCAGCTATGATGTGATGTTAAGTTTTGAGAGATATTTTTTCATGAGTGAGATCCCATGTGGGGGTATTGTGTTAATTGCTAAACTCTCCTTTTGAAACAGGGTTTTATAATAGTCATAGGCAGATTTATATGTGGGCTCCTTATTGATTATGTCTTCGTGTTCAAGTTACTGATCAAAAAAAAAAAAAACAATTTGAATTATTTTTATTCAGTAAGAAAATCATTCTTAGGCCAATATAATAATATATTTTATTATTCTACATAGTATATTAGTCCTGTCACAATATCAGATTATATAAAGCCAATACCAGATTGTTCAGATTGTGTGTGTATATTATATAAATAGATTTTTGGCCAATGAATTGCACTCAGAAAGCTAGTGAAGTGAGGTGGAGAGTCTGTAACCATAGCGATACAAAAGTTTAGAAGAACAATTGCGCTAGCTAATGGAGAATTGAAAAGCACTAGATGAACTGAAATACAAAAGATCCCTAAGGCCACTGACTCAAACATTGTTAAGCTGACCCTAGTTCACTCAGTCTCGCTTTTTTAAATGCTGCATAACAACAAACCAGAAGAAAGCAAAAACTTGCAACACAAAACAACACAACTAAGACCTTAATGTAAGATTTACTACTTCAAACTGACTGCAGCTTACTCTCACTACAGTTGAACAAGAGGGAAATTTGAGCCAACAATGTGAAAGACTCCTTTACCAATTAAACCTAACAAAAAAATCACAAGGGACATACGGTCTGGTATGTGGCTACATTAGCTAAGTAGCAAATCTTGCTAGTTGATTTAGTGTCATATGGAGCTAAACAAATGGAATTAAACTGAATATTTAGCCTTGAGTTGAAAAACATGCAGACTTTGTTGTGAATGGATAGTCTACCGAATAAATGTTGTCCTTTATCATCAAATACACATTAAATATTATCCTTAAAATACATAATCTGTTTTACTACCCTGAAGGATAGAAATGATAATTTAAGTACTAATATAATATAATAATTTAATATAAGTACTAATATTTCTTTATCTCTGTCTACACAAATCACTGTTTGCTAAAGCTTTATATTTTTTTTAATTTAGCCACAGAGAGATCATGAAATGTATTTATTGCTTCTAAAGCAAAGAGTTAGATAAATTTATGTGTCTAACAGCTACATACAGCCATGGCACTAGTATGAAGTGCTGTATTTGAACCACCGTATTGGAGTGATTGTGGAGAGACCAGTTTGAAGTGTTATTTGTGTATTGAACTACCCATTGCAAATCTTGCATGACTGAGGCTGGGGCGGCAAAATTATGCTATTTTGTGAAGGGCAGCTAAATGTCACTCACCGGCCCTTCCTTTTAAATTACTGTAATTATATTTAAACAAAAAAGGCAGAATTATCAATCTCCCTCTCACCAGAACTATTCACAGTTATAACACAGAATCATTATCATCATAACTGCCTTTTGTATTAACTTTAGTAACATTAGTTCCATATAATATTTTCATCAACCTCAGAAAATGCAAACTTGGGTTACATTACATATTTTAGTAGATACATTATTAGCTCTTTGCTTATTTGACCCTTCTACCTATGCTTTATTCAGGGGTCTGATTGCTGAACTGCTCACTCTACACAACCTGGAGACTCTTGATCACAAGTCAGACAATTGCGTAGTGTGAGTAGAGCAGTAACAGGACTTCAGCAACTACCCCATCTTTCAGCACAGCTGGTCCGTCTGGTCTACAAAACGACATTCTGTCATTAGAAAAATCATGTAATTCTCACACAAAACAGTAGTTTTTACGTGGACGTCGAACATAAAAAAGCTTTATTTGCGCAATCATCATTTTGGAAAAAATGTACAAAAGGAAAGTGGAAAGAAGATAGGTGTATATAAGTATTGGATCAGCACACATGGGCAGTAGGATTGTCTGTTCTACAGAGAGAGTTGGAGGTAATTCATTCAATTCTGTTCAGTTTGCTGAGTCCACCGTGACGCAGCCGTGCTCTTCATCATGTTTTGAGGTAATGTCCCCTGCCTCTTTTTGTTGACTCGTGTCTTGCACTGTCATTGGCTGTAGTGCCAGGTCAAGATATTTAGCAGGCTAGATATCTGGTCGCAGTCAACAAGTCTTTTACGCATATCAATTGCTGATTACCAATCAAATGTGGAATCATGCTCAATCGAGTGCTTTTGTGTTCCACCTCTTGGTGACTTGAAAACAGCCTTAAAACTGTGTAGTGTGAACAAGGCATTAAAGAAACTGGGAGTCTGACGTATTAAGCTATTTTCCATTTAAAGTGCTGTGATGCATATGCACATAGCTAACTAGCTACAAGGCTACTTCAGTAACAGTGCTTTAAGTTGGAGTATTCCCTGAAGAACTATAAGATAAAGGAAAATATTTGTTACATGTAGCCAATTAAATGTCAAATGTTGAGCTGCCATAAATACTACAAACCCATTTCTGGAAAAATTGTAAAAAATTGTTTTTCAAAATGCGATAGCAATAACAATCTACAATTTGAACATTATCCTGAATTTGTATTCATCTGACAAGAGTGAAAAGAATTACCTTAAAGATCAAGCACATTCAATTCTGGTTTCTGGCTTTCCCCTTCATGGGCTGTGATGTCTGAATCTTTTCCCAGTATTATGTAATGTGGATGGTGAATTACATGAATCCCATAAGCCATCTTTCATTGAGAAACGTTCAATCAGTTCTCTCATTAAGTTCAGCACAAAGTGATTAAGCCATGACCTATCTTTGCTAAGACTTATATATATGGTTCTAACATCCATTGTAAGTGTAAACTTCTGCTAAAATGTAAATTTTTTCTAGGAAAAATTGAATGTTATGGTTTTGCCATAGTGACTTAACAAATAAGATGATGTGCTTCCAGTTTCTAAGAGGAAAAAAGCAAAACATATGCTTGTTTATTGCTGCTTGTGCCACTTTGAAGGAGTTAGCATTAGGATTGGGCTAAACTTTGGCCTTTCAACAGTTTTAATATATGCAGTTGAAATGAGAGAACTTAGAAGCTTCTATAAAGACAAAACATGCAAAAATATTCTAACACTATGGGCCTTTTTTATGTGCAAGTAGGAAGCATTCTGTCCATGTACCCACTTGAAACTGGCATACTATGTGCAATTTAGGTGCCATAAGCTTGGCGATGTGTTATGTTTCTATATATTTAGGCCTGAGAGGAGGAATCATGCTAAAAATACGGTCAACATTTGAACAGCTGGCTGCGTCCAGTTGTGAATTTATTTTCTCTGTCTCTTAAAGCAGGTGTAAGAAGTGTGTTACTGAGAGACTTCCTTTAGCAAAAGCAGCAGATGCGACAGCTAGACGAATGCACAAACTTTCTGAAATTCTGTTTACCAACAGAATCACACTAATACAACAGAATACAATACTTCAGATGATGAGACCAGGTCTATGAACATAAGGCACGGTGCTTAATGTTCAGTATTTGAATCATTTTATCATTATTTAAAATTCTCTTTTTGACTGAAGCACAGTTCTACACCCCTGTGGTGTATTTATTGACACTGTCTCTTCTTCACTAACTTGTTATGTTGCACAAGCCACCGGACCCCTAGGTCAACCCACTAGGCCTGCAGGTTGCATGGCATCTGATTAGAAAATTTGGCAGGTGTAAATGAGATGGTTCAAAAAGTTAAAAGTAACCCACAGAAACATTGTGGGTTGATTTTGGGTTGTAGATGAACAGATTGTTTTTGCAGGTTGAGCAGGGTGGCTGGGCTCTCGTAACGGGTTGGAAAGGTTAAGGTCATAAAAAACTTGCACATCACAACTAACTTGGGTTTTCTTTTTTGTCCCCGAGCTTGATGTGTGCACCTTGAAACTGCGCTTCATTAACATAACGCAACTAACAGTTGATTCTATGCCCAGTTTACTTTCATACATTTATTAAAGGGGAACTCCATGTGCAGGGGAGAAGACACATCTCCTCGCTCGCATCAGCGATGAGGCGTGTCAGAATGGATGAGTTATTTGGCCCTATGCCGAAGACGGGTGGAAAATAAATGTCCCAGTAACGCCAGATGTAAACACGGCGTGTGTTTGCTAACTGTGCACAACTAGCAAAGCCCAGAATATGTTAGCATGGGGCAACGGCCTGCTCTGGGAAAAGCCGGCAATGAGACTCTTGGATAGGGGACAAAGAAAACAACAAAATCCACAAATGCAAGTGGTGGGCTCAGAGTTTGGACAATTTGGACACCGCATGCGTGAAGATGCGCCATTTCCACTATTTATGGCTTATTATACACAGGGCTTTAAATTAGTGTCAGGAGTGTTAAAGGGTGGTCAAAATTAAGTTAAGCAATGTAGGGCACTAACCCTTACACTCCAGTGATTTTCCCATATTTATGCTCTCCAAACCACTCATTCAGAGTGGCTTGATGTGAAATACTTCATTCTAAAATAAAAAGTCACAGTTGTTCACAGTGGCTGTGATAGAAACCAGACTTGGAGAGTTTAATGCCTATAAAAGCTTCCTCTCAGAAATGTTTTACATGTAATTGTTTCAAACACACAGCCTTATATCTCAGACATTGTTTGTGGGATAAGGTTTTGACCTAAAACAATTTTTTAATTAATTTATGATAGAAAGACACATTTTGGGTGAAGTGACATATGTGAACATTCTTTTACTACAGATATACCACTATTTTATCATAGTCAACATATAAAAAATTCAAAGGTTTAATGGTGATTTTGGGTAATAAATATTATGGCTATATTTTTGTTGCAAGTGTTATGACCCCTGGTTCCATTTACCACCATTGTAAAGAAATCAGGTTGTTCTCTACAAGGAACCATTGCACATTGAACCACTCCAAATATCTCAGCTATTGGGCTTTGCAGCAAAAAAAAAAAAAGGTATAATTGTTATAGCAAGCAGTAGAATAAAAAAAAACACAAACTACTGACTAATCACTGGTGATTCATCCAGAAGGTACATTTTAATTGATTTGTTTTTTAAATAAATTAGTCCAGTTTATTTAATTCTCACAGCTCTAGTTAGTGAGTCATGAAGCTTTTAAACATATTTTCTGTGAGTGATGTCTTTTATAAGGGAAGATAGGCCATACTATTAACCATGTGAACCCCATACAGCATTGACGTGATTTTATTGTAGAGCCTAATAGCCTAATAATAGTCTTCTGTTATTGCGTCTGTACAGTTACCAGTAGAACAGGTAGGTTTAAAAAAGCATTTACACGACATGAACATGACATTTTAATGTATTAAAACCAAGTACACATTTCACCCTCTTTGATACAGGGCCTACTTATAAAGTTGATACTTTAACAAATATACGAAGAAAAGCAGCTTCTTAAGTAATGTATTCAACAAAAATATCAACACATAATATTCTATTGTGGGAAAAGTAAGTACATCATTGGCCTCAAAAGTTAGTGTTGGTGTTACTATTTTTGTAGAAACATGGTTCACATGCTTTGCATAAATGTCCAGAAATCTCTGACATCGACTTGGTGAACATTTTGACCACTCTTCCATCTAAAATTCCTTAAATCATCTTGCATATTCTGCCCTTTTTAAATATTACATCTCAACATTTCAGCAAACTTTGCTTTTGCTAGTTTTTTTAGCATCATTATCTTTTTAAAATTTTCCCTGCAGTTCAACTTCAACTCTTGGACAAATGGTCTCACAATGTCTTCAAGCACTCTTTGGTACAAAGCAGAATTCACAGCTGAATCAATGCCAGAAAGCTGCCCAGTCTCTGAGTTAGCAAAGCAACCCCAAACCGTAACATTTCCACCACCATGCTTCACAGTTGGAATAGGGAAAAACTGTGCTATGTATATTACTGTTACTGTGGCCAACTCATTAAGTCTGTAATCTTGTTCTGCTACTCTTTTCGGAGAACAAAGATTTTTTTTGCCTGCCTCATTGTGCAGATCATATTTGTCCAATCTTTTTGATTGTAGATGTTTGTACTTTCACATTTGTAAGAGTTACTTGCCAAGCTGTCTGCTCTCAGGTTGAAATTGCTGGGGTGGCCAGTCCTGGACAAATTGATAGTGAACACCAGATTATTTTTCTTTAAGTGAAATTATTTATTTTAAATAATCTTGGGATCTTTTTAAATGCCTTGCCAGTCTCATAGGCATCCACAATTTGTTTCTAAAAGGCTTACAGAATTATTTAGATTTTGGCACAATGACACCACACACTTTAATAGCAAAGAGAACAGCAAAACCTAGAAATCAGGTTTTAGACCTAAAGTTCAGATAAATATTAGGGTGTGCTGACGTTTGCCATGTGACTGATTTTTGTTTTTTTTTCAATTAAACAAAATTGACTAAATGTCTGTTTTATGCATCATGTGTTGCAGTATAATCACCAATCACCATCAAATTTTTTGTAGGCACTGTATCAAAGTGTGTGAAATTTTGCTTACAACAAATGTCCATGGGATGTGCTTATTTTTCACGTGATTGTAGATCTGTAAGGTTATAGTTAGATTTTTATTCCCTGTACTTTTAGTTGGCAATGAACTGTCAAAATCAAAATTTTAACGAACCATCTCTCATCATGCACAGTGTTTTACTTCTAATAAGATCCAGACATTTTAGGCATATCAAATACATTTATTTGTTGTATAGTCGAATGCCTTGTGGGATGCTGATGTGAAAAAGCAACTTTTGAAAAGGCTCCTTTCCCAAAACTGAAGCTTCACATTTTACAAGTCTGGCAGCAGCAGAGCTTGAATTCTGAATGGATGTTCGAACTGTGCTTGATACTGAAGGGTTTGTGATCAAACACACATTTTAAAAGTGTAGTGTGTCAGAGTTTGTGTACGATGTGTGTGTGTGTAATAACAGCACTGGCTTCTTTGACTGCTTTTTCCACATGGCACACATTCAGATTAGCTCTTAGTCATATTGGGTGTGAATAGATGGAAGGAAACCAGGTCCAACTGATGGGGAAGTTGAATTTCTTTTGTGTTCACGCAAAACAAATGAAAAATGACAAAACTCACACCACACTTCATTCCACTTCCTGTTTTTGATGTACTTATTTTTTCACATGACTGTATTTTGACAGTTCAGAGGTGTTCTGGCAGTGCTAGGGGGATCTGCACAATAGCAGGCATGGTTTGGCTGATGTTATTGATGTATGTACGTTTCAATATACTTCAACTAGTTGTCCTTCCTCCTTCCAATGGCTTAATAGAAAATTTAAGAAAACAGTACGTCCTGATAAAGATGTTGTGTACACTGGAGCTATTTTGTTTATTTCTCAGGTGCCTTTACATCTGTAGCCTAAAAAACCCACATTTATTCCACAATTCTTAACTAAGGGTGCTTTTAAGATCTACCTTGTTTGGTCTGGACCTTTGACAGTTTGGTCTGAACCATAATATCAGGAGTAAAAGGGGCCTCGGGCCAAAGTACAAATATTTGATCTGCCCATAGAGTTGGTCTAAGTACAGATCAAATTGTGCCATGGTTCAGGTTGTTTTTGGAATGGTTCAGACTTTCAGATCAAATTGAACTTGAGTTGAGCTAACATTACCTATTAAACAACAGAAGAATTGTAAAAGAAGTACAAAATAGCCATGTTAGCACATGGGGAAAGCAAATGAAAGCTGCATCCCAAACTACATACTACCAATCTAACTAGCATGTAAAAATAGTATACAACCATTAGAAATGTCTTCAGTAATGTAGGATGTCATCTGAAGAAGTGTGTTTTTTGGGACAGAAGTATTTAATTGTTCATTGGACCAACTTGAAAAAATGTGTGGGAATACCAAAAAACTTCACATACTGTTTGTTCTGAGAAGATGAGAGCATGTGATCAATGGTGTACTGGCAACATGTCAACGACAGGACCCAAGATTGCCATAACTGCAAGATGGTGTTAACACATTAAAGTTGTGACGGCAGTGGTTTTAACATTGTTTAAAATTGATAACTAACCACACCAAGTGTCCTACTGTAGCATCCACCAAGACCAGTATGTGGAAAAGGGCTCCTCAGAGAGCAGACCATGACTTTGCCAGAGTTAACAGAACGTGAGGACACAACTTTGACAATTTTTCAAATTGAAAATCTCTTTTAAAGTTCATATCATTTAATATGTATATTAACTAATTTTTGGCAGTTGGACATTGTGACCTCTTGTTGAGGATGGGTTACGTTTTTATTTACTTCTGCATTTGAACAAATTCTAACAAAAACATTTAAAAAAATTAAGTTAATTTAATGGTTAAACACAAGGCCTTCAGATTTACCTTTGAAAGTGTTTTTATTATTATTAATTTATTGATTTTTAATGTGATGAGGACATTGTTGCACTGGCCATGTTCTGTCCTTTACCTCAAGCATTAGGAGTTAATAGAATGGTCTTCACAGTGAAGACGGTCATGCTCTGCATTGCAATAACATGCCATTTTTATGCATTGTTGCAAAGTGCAGGAAATTGTGCTTTTAACAGCGTTAACTCTAACAGTTGGAGAAATAATGAATATAACCAAAAATGAGGAATTTCTGTCAAATCAGCTGTCAATTCTACCCAGGCATATAAACCATATGGGAGACAATTGAGCATTTTTACGGTCCTGTTGGACAAAGTAAAGCAGAGATGTGTGCACTGGCACAGATGGCAGATAAAAAAACGAGTGTGCTGTTTTTTTTTCCATCCTTCTCACAGTGACAGCTGTAAACAGCCCATACAGTAGGTGTTTATGTAGCTGCGGGAAATATTTTGACGTCAATTGTCAAATGCAAGGACATTTTTCTTGCTAATCAGAGGAGAGGTGAGAAGACGAAGACTTTGTACCTGCTTTCAAACATTTTTTTCTTAATTTACCATTTTCCTTCGTTTTTTTTAGTTCCTTAATGGGGGCTGTGTGGGTCTCCTTGGATTTAGCAGCGCATAATAAATTAATGGCTCTTCTCCCACAAAAACATCTTGAAACTAATAAAACATGGTTTTATACACTTCCCAGTGTTCCTTAATAAATTCTCCAAGGCTGCAGAGAGAGCTCGAGATTTTATTTCATTTTTAGTCTGCCAGTCTTACTCCTTCACACATTGCGACATGGTTTTAGCTGCCGAATTTTCATCAGCTTTATTTTAAATGAGCTAATTAGTGATCCTCATAATGGGAATCATGCTAGAGATGTAACTATTGAATATATTAAGTAATGTGTATTAATATCACTTAAAACATATTAGAATAAATGTTTTCAAATAACAAATTTAATAACAAATTGATATAGTACATTTGTTCTGTGCACTCTGACTTGTCTCAGAGTCAGCCATTGGTCTCACATTCTAGATCGTCTCACTTCCACCAGCCCCTGTGGGCAGTGGTGGCCTAGTGGTTAGGACATTACCCTTGGAACCTGAAGGTTGCAGGTTTAAGTCCAGGCCCGAGCACTACTGAGGTACCCTTGAGCAAGGTATTGTCCCGCTACACTGCTTGCTGAGTGCTGTTGATAGCTGCCTCCTGCTCCATGTGTGATGGAATAAATGCAGAGGTCACATTTTGTCATGGTGCTTGAGTGTGTTCACAGTGAAAAGACAAAACGAAAACACAACAGTCATGCAAATGAAGAAGTTGTTGCCACATCTGCATGTAAAAATTAAATATGACATTTATACAAATTTGAATGCATGATTATTATTAACATGCTGAATTTATTATATAAGGGAGAAAGTGAATAAAATTCTAAAAGTAATAAAATGATCAAAATGAAATGTTGCATGTTTAAAGTCTGGTCACACTTTTAGTTGATACACTAATGTTCTCAGAGCTAATGAGTCTCAGAGCTTATTTGACTCATTAAGCCTTAATCTAAGTCCAGAGTGTAATAAATCCATGCGACCTTTCAAACCTCTCAGAGTGTGGCGTTTACAATGAACAGGCACCTAAGCAGCATAATGAAGATCTGAGACTCAGTATAACTGATTCTTATGAATATGTCCCAACTCTTCCTCCTTGTAATTTTCACTGGCCAAAATGTCATTAGGAAACTATTGAAGATATAACAAGATCTGGGAACGCAACCATGCATAGACTGGTCAGGTGTATAAAGCAAAACCCTCATGCCACTGCAAAGGTCTTGAGTAGCAGCCAATGGCACAGAAAAATGCTCTGAGAATAGAGGGAGGAAAGGATTCTACTAAATATCTAAATGTCCCGCCGTCAGAGAAGAACCCGGAAAAGAAAAGAGGATGTGTATAACAAAAAGATGATAATGCAAAATACAGCAAAATCAATCGTACTTCCAGAAATGAAAGATCAAAGTTTCGAAATGGACTTCATCATCCAAAGACTCATATATTGTTGAAAATCTGTGATTTGCTCTTGAACTTGCTGTGAATATTTCTAATATAGAAGTGTTCTGCAATAAAAATAAAATATTCCTCAATAAAGAATAGAAAAAGTCAGTTGTCTGGCTATAAATGTTTAGTGGAGCCTGGGATTTCATCTTAAGGGATGAATAAGAAAAGAACAACTGTCCCATTTTAAGAGGAATGGGTGAAAACAATCTGGTTCATTACATGTACCGCCCAAAACTCACCCATGATTAATTAAGAGAATAAGTCCAACCCCTTTGAACCATGCACCTGGGCAAGAGAGCATTTTTCCTGCTGTTTAAGTAGCAAAGGTGGATTCAGATAAATCCTATAAAAGCACCTGCACTATGCGCTTCAGACTGTGCACTTGGAGCTTCAAAATAATGCACTGGTTATGGGACAACGGCAGAACAGTGTAGCCTATCAGTATGTTAAAAAGTAAAAAAGATTATAACGTACAGGTAGCAACAAGTTTCCAAGATGGTTTTATTTCTAATTTACCAAAGAAAGAGGGAAATGGGCAGTGGTAGACTAACGGTTAGGGAGTTGACCTTACCTCTGAAGGTCACTGCTTCATATCCCAGACCGTTAAAGGTACCAATGAGGTACCCATGTGCAAAGTGCCATCCCCAAGCGCTGTTCCCCACGCCAGCTGCCCATTGCTTCTACATGGATGGATCAAATGCAGAGGTTGCATTTGATTGTGATGCTATGTTGTTGTGTTTACAATGACACACAATCTTTCACTTAGAATTATACAAATTTTTAACAATATGACCAAAGGAACATGAAAGTACTTGTAAAACCACCCGGAAATTGATGTGTTCATCAGGCTCTATCGCCTACTGTAAGGGATTAATTTCCAAGATGTTCCATCATTTTTAAGCCCAGTTATTGCACCAAACCTCCATTACAGGCTCAAACAGCAGACATGAACCATTTCAGGACAACAATGGACGTTCTAAAAACCTTCAAAGCCGAACCTGGCCCTAAAAGACTGAAACGAAATAGTAAAGCTGATTTGCCCATTCGGCAGTGGTCAGAGCAGCCATGTTGGACTTTAAAATTCAGCAGGAATATAGTTGATCAAATATTGAACACCCACGGTACCACACGTACCATTCTGTACAGAGTCTCTGGGGGGGACGCACAAGATAGCAACAACGCATGCAGAGAACGGGCCTATGACTAATAGCTGCATGACATCAATCTGACTTCATAATTGTGCTGAATAATTGATGTTTCAGGGGTGTATGTAACACTCGTCACAGTCCGTAGCCGTTTGCTGTAGTTATAGAACATTTTTGCCGCTCCAAAGCGATCGGCTGCTTAATGAAAGTTTAATAACAGGTGCCATTGGCAGTTTGCCGTCGAACAACGCTCTGAGGCAAACTCCCCACGCTGAATTGTTCGAGAGGGGGGTAAAGAGAGTTGCAGTCATTAGAGGCTCGCTCAGCTTCATGTTTCATTGATCACCCCCCATTTCCCTCTAACATGCTGCAGGTTACTAATTATTATGGATTGCTTGCTTATTGTTTTCGTATATTGCTCACCTCCTGGATGGAGGACATCAGCTCATGTTTTTTCGCTCTGTGCTACCATTTAACTATTTAAAGAGTTGCAGGCTCATGTCTCAAAAAGACAAAAATACCGCATTACCACTGTTGTCCCAATAAATCTGTTAGTCAAAGAACAGGCAGTGAAGGTTATCCTATCTCAGAATGTGACTGTTACAACATAACCACATTTCAGATGTGAATCTTATAGCAAAAAATACCCTTTAGGCCAAGTCAACATGTACACAAGCATTTTTAAAACATAGCCTTTTCTATGCGTTTGTCCTTTTGCCCACACCCAAAGAGCATTTTTGATCTAAAAGTGGATCTTTTGGAAAATTTCTTCCATGGTGATTTGGTGATGGTTTCTATTTTCAGAAACTCTCCATTATTTCCTTGTTTACATGAGAGTGTAAACCAATATCTCCTTTGTTTGACGTCAGTGTGCACTGTTATTGCCTTTGTTACGCGTCAGAATGTGCACTCTTATTGCCTTTGTTACGCGTCAGAATGTGCACTGTTATTGCCTTTGTTACGCGTCAGAATGTGCACTGTTATTGCCTTTGTTACTCATCAGAATGTGCACTGTTATTGCCTTTGTTACTCATCAGAATGT
>JBBPDA010120419.1:9989-26656 GCA_037974385.1 Arnoldichthys spilopterus | reverse complement strand
ACCAACACTTTTTTCCACGTGTGTGTATATATATATATATATATATATATATATATATATATAGTGTTTGTTCAATATATATAGATTGCGTGCTTATCTTTATTTAGAAAATCAACAAAAGATCATCTTACCAGGGAAGTTAAAACTATTTTGAATACGATGTCTTTCAGTACATTAAAGGTCCCATAGCATCACTTTTCTGGAATTAAAAAGGCTTGAAGGATGTAAATGATCGTTTCAAAACATACGTTCACTCTCCCCTGTCCATACAGTCCATATATGGACATTAAGCTGCAAAAACAGCACATTTTCAAATATTAGTTTTGTGATGTCACAAAACCAGTACATTTACATATATCTCCTTATACAGCCTGCAGCAGTTCAGCCCCGCCCATTCGTGCTTTCTTCTATTCTTGTGCTGCCTTTTGAATGAGCTGCAATAGAGGACAACCAATCAGAAAAGAGATCACTTGCATTAATTGTAGGGGACATTAACAAAAACCGTTTTGTTCTGTTTAATTCTAAAGGATAAGCAGAAGTTAGAAACTTAGTGTAAAAATGAAACATGCATGAGTTTTTTGGTGCGCAAACCCACACAAAACATTATGGAGAAAATGGGACGGGAGGAAAATGTCGAGTATGGGCTCTTTAAAAACACCTCAGCCAATCAAGGACTTTAATGATTAAATATTGTCCAAAATAATGATTTTTTTGGATTACATTAATTCATTAAAAATACCCAGTAACCCTCATCTGGAGTTGTGATTGGTCAGTCTGCCAGAAACACTGTGATTGGTTGCAAACTCATGTGCATATTTCAGCCTTGTGCCATACCAGTATTGTACAGATTACAATTAATCTGCTGAGCAGCCATAAACCATATCTGTCTGTCCGTAGTGTCACACATCAGTCTGTCTGTATCTGTCTGTGTATCTGTCTCACCTCTCACCTCTTATCTGGATCTCTCTGGTATATGCAGGTGTTTTTTCATTGCCCAGTCATACGTGTTGGTGAAGAAGTGGAGCGAGGCTTTGGTTCTGTACGAAAGGGTCCTGAAATACGCTCGAGAGGTCCAGTCGAAGGCCAAAAACCTTAATAACAGCCTCAAGGTAAAGTCCAGTTCCTAAGCCTAATGCTAACCGTGGATGGAAGCCAATAGCTGAGCATGATGCTGATTTTTGGGTGTTTAGTACACTCCTCTTTAGCAAGGGGTAACCTTTTGAGCAACAGGATCTCCTCTTCAGGATGGTACCAAACAGACTAACCTTTAGAACAGTAGTTCAGGCCCAGTGTTGCTTGTTCTGGATAAAAGCAGGGAGGAATGTATTTTATTAGTGTGGTGTGAGGAGACTTTTAGCTGGGAGATTTGCATTCAGATGGGCCTGGTCAAACTGGGAAACTCATTACAGGGGCACTGATAGCAGAATTGTGAGCCATTTCTCATATACAATGTTTTTCATTTACATATCTACCTGTGGGCCTTCTTCAAAAACATGAATAACGTGTGCATATTTAGACTGAATCTGTCCAGGATTCGCATTATAAACAACATTTATTCCAGCAACCTCTAAACGTTCTGCTCTTCTGGAGAGCGGTCAGTACGTTGTCAAATATTGGCCAAATCTTTCTTCAGCCAATATATTCCAATATGATCCTGATATCATTGCGCGTCTCTAAAATTAATCATGAAAAACAATACGTTAATATTGTGAACGTCATTACTTGCATACTCCGTAGTGCCCGGGCTGGGACTCGAACCTGCGGCCTTCAGGTCTCAAAGGCAGCGTCCTAACTACTAGGACTCCACTGCCCACACAACGTTAATAACATTGGCAGTGGCACCTGTCCGGGAGGTGGGATATATTGGGCAGCAACTAAACAGTTTGTTCTTGTCGGTTTGCTGGAAGCTGGTAAAATGGTGAGCATAAGGATCTAAGACACTTTGACAAGGCCCTTATCCTGATGGCTAGACGACTGAATCAGAGCATCTCCAGAACGGCAGGTCTTGTGGTGTGTTCCAGGTGTTCAGTAGTTAGTACCTACAAAAAGTGATCCAAGGAAGAACTGGTAAATCGGTGACATGGGCACCCAAGATTTATTGATGCATGAGGGAAGTGAAGGCTTGCCTATTTGGTACCATCCTAAAGAGGAGCTCCTGTAGCTCAAAATGTTAATGCCGGCTCTGATAGAAGGGGGTCAGAACACACAGTGCATAGCGGTCAGAGCTGTTTCAGCAGCAGGAGGGACCTACTCAATCTTAGGCAGGTTTACATCCAAAGACAGTCCGAACGCATAAGCTACAGCCCTTCATTGGTCAGAGCCATGGTTGGAGCCTGTTGATGTACATGCTAGTGAATGAAAGTGTGTAGTCATAAGTGATGGTGGTTGATGACTGATAGTCAACAGGTTTTTCGACCTTTTTTCCATTGACTCGTGTATGATAAGAATGTCATTAGTATTTTGTCATTAGTAATAGTATTTTTTTTTTTTCTTCTTCTCCTGCCCTTTTACCACTCGTAAGGACCTTCCGGATGTCCAGGAGCTTATTGCCGAGGTCAATGCAGAGAAATACTCTCTTCAGGCCGCAGCCATCTTGGGTAGGTCTTCGTCTCTGTGACCGTTCCTGTTGTAGGGTTTCAG
The DNA here is from genome assembly GCA_037974385.1 of Arnoldichthys spilopterus. NCBI lineage: Eukaryota > Metazoa > Chordata > Actinopteri > Characiformes > Lepidarchidae > Arnoldichthys > Arnoldichthys spilopterus. Next base: position 24,016 of record JBBPDA010120419.1, on the reverse strand, counting down.
TAAGTGGGGTGTTGGGCCAAAATCCTGCAACTTCAGGTAATGGGTGTGCAATAGCTCGTTACATGATGCTTCCTGTGACATGTTTTTTTTTTTTTCTTGTGTAGATAAAGAGGATGTGATTGAGGCACCTGTTCAGCAACAGGTGAAGGATAACACGGTAAGAGAATTTGATTCATTATAGAACCTATATTCCTAGTTTTTAGGAATTCCCCCATAATTCACTGGTTGAGATGTAAACAATGTCCTTCACAGTGGATTTGGTGTAAAATAGTTCATTGTGGAGACTTGGATTTTCCTAGAGTGGTTGTAAATGGAACCGGGGGCACAAATCCGCACAATTTCACTCCCACCCTCCCACCCCACCCCACCCCCCAACCCCGTGAGAAGTGTTTATATGTAATGTTGATGGTAAAGAATCTGAACTAAATCACTTTGGGGACTATTTAGCCTTAAAACAATACACCTCCACTATGGATGGGTTACATTTTAGACCCAAAAGTGTCTCAAGACTCTGGTACAACAGTGTCTCAGGCATCAGGCCATGTCTAACTATTTATCCCTAACCGGTTTGGGCGATTTAGGTGCTCTAGATTAGGTCTCAGCTGCCAAACACCACACCCACCCTACCCACACCACTCTAACATGGAACGATTCACACCAAACTAATCTGGATGACGTGGTTTACAGCTTAACCACTTGAAAAGACAAATTTCTAAAAAGGACCATGAATGGAATATAGCACAGACTACGAATTTTGTGTCTTTGACCTACACACAAACACTGCTGTAGATGGGTGGAGATGAGTGGAATGTTGCTGGGCAGTGGGTGTATGTCTGTGTCTGTGTGCGCAGGCTGCTACAGGGCATGGTTTCAAGCTTAGGGCTTTAATAGTCTGGATGGCATGTAGATTAACTTCCCTTGTCTTTGTTTTATCTGAAGATGATACTGTATTTATTAGAGATGCATGATATGTACATGACATGTTGGGTGAAGCTGTTAGATATAACAATGACCGTACAGGAACCAGTTCTTAATCGTGTCTGTGCCTGGGTGTGCTTCATTTAAGACTGAATACTGTGAATGTATTGAGCATTATGGACAAATATTAAAATATTACAGTTTACTTTATTCTATAAATGCTAAATGCTATAATACGTACTGTAATAAGTGCTGTTGTTTACAGATTTTTGATCAAATTGCTGATGTGGCTGACCGTGCATTTCATTTTTCACAGTGGCAGCTATTAGATTTCATTCGTAATTAACACCATTAGCATTTTTGCCTGAAATAATCCTTAAATGAGCTGATATTAAGCAAATCATTGACGTCACTAATAAAGTTTAACTATTAAATGGGCGACGAGTTAACGGCTGAGGTTGTGTAATCCCATACTACGCTACAATGGAAGCTCCTCATGGGCTGGGACACACCCTAAAGTGGCATCTGAAGCAGCTGCGCTTATAAACACACACCTACACAAACGCAGTGATACTGTCACCCACCCTCCCGCATCACCGTCTTTTCGCAACACACATACCACAGCGTGCACAACTCTCACTGTTCATTTTCTCATGTTTCCACACCAGAGTTACTGTCACTTTGGTGTAGATCGTAGAATTATGTACAGTTACAGGATCCTATACAAGCTCCATTTCCAGAGAACGTGCAATCAAAATTTTGATATGTTCGTTCATGCAAACCTTTATTTTACTGATGGGTTTTCAATGGTTTTACTGTATTTTGTACATATGCAGAAATGTAGAATTTGACACTTCAACACAATCTGTAAAGACAGCGTTATAATAAGCTTGAAAACTGCACAGATTATATGAGTAACACGAGTTTGGAAAGCTCCAGATTACACAGCCTGGTAGCAGGTGAGGTTTCCTGAAAGAATGTGAAAGTAGCATATACCAAAGGCTCAGTCTTTGTAAGCAAGGATGGGTCATGGCTCAACACGTTGCGCCAAAATTAGAGAGAGAATTGTTAGTCAGTTCTCAGTTAGAGACACACATTTCTCAGAGTATGATTACAGAGACTGTAGGTCTTTCAACAAACCTCGTTGTAAAAAGATTCAGAGAATTCCGAGACCTCTCAGTGTGTATAGGACAAGATCAGAAACCACTGTTGAATACATGAGATCCTCAAGCCCTCAGACAACACTGCCTAAAACGGTGTTCTGCTACTGTAACAATTATGGCCACCTGGGCCCAGGAGCACGTCGAAAAACCATTGTCACTTTACACAGTCCACAGCAGCTATAACTGAGGCTTGAAACGGAAACTAGACAAGCAGAAAGCCATACATAAACTCTGTGCACAAACCTTGGCAAATACTCTGGGCCCGAGCTCAGCTTAGATGCGGCAAAAGACTGGAACCCTGTTCTGTGGTCAGATCGGTCAGTATTTTAACTCAATATTTTAAAAAATGGGCATCTGCTTCTCCATGCCAAAAATTAAAACCGTGTACCATCAGTACATCATGGCATGGGTGAGTTGCATGTATGTGAAGTTACCATTGATTCTGAGGTGTGTTTTAGGATCTTCGAGAGACATGTGTTGCCATTATGGTGACGTCTCTTCTCAGGGTGTCATTCTTATTTTAGCAGGACAGTGCCAGCCCACAATCAGCTTGGGCTACATGCATGTGCTTGATCGCTTGCTGCCAGTCCAGATCTGTCCCCTATAGAGAATGTATGGCAGGTCATGAAGAGGAGAATCGGACAACAGTGACCACTGATAGTTGAGCTTAAATCAAGCAAGAACCTGAAAAAATTCTATCTCAAAGCTGCTGCAGTTAGTTTCCTCAGTTCCTAAAGTAAAAATGTATATTTTAAAGGTAATGTATGTAATGTAACAATGGTAAACACCTTTGTCTCAATTTTTCTTGAATGTGTTGCAACATCAAATTCTAAGTTTGTGTATTTTTACAAACTACAGTGAAGTTGGTCAGTAGAATTCTGCACTATTTTAGGGTCACTACTCAAATTTATACACAAGCTTTGATACACTGACCATGTTAAGGTCTTCGGACAGGAAGTTCCGTTTTTCTTCACTAAAGCTGATCTGTTCATCAGGGGCATCCTGAAAACTTGATGTCCATGCCAGTTCAAGTTGTTAAAGCAAAAGGGGGATGTCAACAGATTCTAAAATTCATGTTAAAATTGCAAAGATTCTACTTTTCACTGAAGTTATGCTGATAATAATATAATTAGTTAAGAAGTGTGTTGGGTTAAATAACACAATGTCCTAATTTTGATGAAGGATTCCTGATGGACACAACAACTCTGACACACAGTCATAGGAGGAATCAGACCAGAGGGTCTTGCCTTCACTCCCCATGTGCATTGTGTATTGTGAAACGTCATAAATCGTTTAATCTGTAATATTCATTTACTCTTTCATACTCTTTCCACGTCTCAGCCTCTCTCAGATCGTCTGGACACCTTCCGTCTCGACCCCTCCCTCATGGGCAAGCAGCCCAATCTGGTGCAGTTTCCCCCAGACTTCCAACCAATCCCCTGCAAGCCTCTGTTCTTTGACCTGGCACTCAACCACGTGGCCTTCCCGCCTCTGGATGACAAGGTGGAGCAGAAGGGCAAGGGCGGCCTCACCGGCTACATCAAGGGCATCTTCGGCTTTGGCAGCTAAACAAGAAGCTCGGGCTTCCACACGTGGAGACCCGGGAGCTTGGAGTTGTAGTTGCTCCCAAATCCCTTTACCCTGTCCATCTTTCAGTCTTCTGTAGTTGGTCATCATCCTCCTTTGGTCCTGGAGGGTCAGAGCCCCGACTTTAGCGTTCTGCCTTTAACAGCTCATTAGTATAATCAGTTAGTCTTTGAGTTGAATTCAAAGTGTTAGAAAAGGATAAATGTTCTACAGGAATGTGCCCCCCCCCCAGGACCTACACGTGACACCTCTGGACTAGGTTATGCAAAGAAGTACACCCATTGGCCATTGCTTCTAAGGGGGCGGGTCCTTCAGAGGGAGAAGCGAAACGAATGAAGAGCTATGATGAAAATTCTGAGTCAAGTCCTGGGGGACCACCGTTCTGCAGAGCCTAGCTAATAACCCAGTCAAGATCATCCTTTTATTATAAAAGCTTTAATTAAGAGTATTAGAAGGTGCAGAACTTTAATATCTGCAGGGATGTGGCCTCCAGAACCTACGTTTAACCCTTGATTTAATTTCTTCTTTTTTTTTTTTCATTTGCCAAGAGCCAGTACTCATAATCTCCAGATGATCAAGTCCCTCATGAGTTGTTAGTAATAAGTTCAACTAATTAAAACCAAGCTAGGGGTGTTCAGGGCTGCAGTTTGGTCGTTTCTCTTCTCGAACACACCTAAACCTGGTCCTTAATGAAATGGATGAAAAATTAACCAAATAAAATCAAATTTAATCATTACTTCACTGGTCACATTGATGCCCATTACAGAAACAGTGAGTATCAGCAGATTTTTAAAAAATTATTCTTTCTGTTTAATTTGAGCTGTTTTAAACTGACGCTCTTCACGAAAAATGAGCTTCTCAAAGTCAACTACTCAAAGTATTACCCCATAGAAAGAAACTCACAGCTAACAGCATCACTCCATGTGAGTGTGCAGGCTGGATTAGTCCCATGATTGGACCAAACTCGTTTTCTCTTCTCGTCAAATATCCGACCCAGTATTTTCTGCTAACGTCAGCCTAACGCTGATACCCATTGATACCTGCATGCCGTCTCATTCCTTTTTAGCCTTAGTACAGAGCTGAAGACTCCAACTTCACACAAAAAACATGTCACTGGTGAGTTGAACTGATGATGAGCATCACCAAACTGTGCGGGTTATTAATCTAGTTTTGTTTAGGCAGGAAACGTGTTGGGTGAAAGGGTTTGGGGGCAATTTCAGACCATAAATTGGACCGTTCTGTGTTCCAGTGCCCTCGTCTGGTTGTCCACTAGACCCCCCCCCCCCCCTTCTCAATTCAATGGCAACCTTTTTGATTTGTCGTTTTTTGTTCATTTTGTTTGATTTTAACTTCTGCATCTGAAATGTGAGCGTAGGGAAGCCAGTGTTTAAGCTGACAAACTCTGCAGTCGAATGTTTAGGAGTGTAAATACTGATTGGGCTTTTCTAAGTGGCTCTGTAACGTCACAACTGCGTCTGGTCAATCAAGCAGGATTGGGTGGGGCAAACTGAGGCGAGTGAGACAGGGTTGACGATCATGCCACTATGGAAAACTTCATTAAAAAGCACCAGTCAGTCGTCAGTGTATTATCTTAAACTGATGGAAGTTTATAATCTCTAATGTGCATTTTGTACCTTAAACTCTAATCCAATGAAATACAGTTGTAAGCTGTCAATGTTTACCAGATAAATGAAGTGACCTGCTGACTTCAGTAGATGACCACAGGTGGAGAACCTTGTGATAGACCTAGTCTGGAATTTTCTTCAGGATTGTTCGACATTTCCAGCGAAGTGAGCTGCTCGTTTGTGTTTGGACACATTTTTAGGGACTTTTACATGTTCACCAATGATCTCATCTGTAAAGTGTAGCAGTAGACAGGTGCTGCTGTTCTTCATGATGACCAGAACCAAAGTTAGTCTTTCTCATAACGTTCATTGCAGCGCCTCGTCTGTCTTCTGTAACCATTTTTTAAATACATCATCGTTCATCAATCATTTTAGGCAGTGCTGTCCAGTTTGTCCTGCAGGTGTCCAGCACAGTTTGTGGTTTCCTTGCTCAAACGCACCTCGTTCAACCTGATAATTGCTAGATTTACTGAGATTGTTTGAGGAGGGGAAATTCCTGTGCTGGACACCAGCCCTCCATGACTACTGTTGGTCACCCATGATTTTGGGCTTACCTGCCACACTCTGGCTATTTTACTGATGTTTTGTTTTCTGTCTTTTTTTTTCTTCTTTATTTTAAATCTTTTCTGTTGTGAGAACAAAATGGTGGCAGGTAATAAAAAGGATTGAACTGACCACAAGAGCTGAAATTGTTGTCGTCGTGACCACCATTGAAAGTGAGAAATGGAATAGGTAAATGATGAATAAATGTGGGAATGAAAGATGGTGTAAAACCTCCTGATTCAAAGACACAAATAAACATCCTCTGAATGGTTTGACAGCACAGTTAAAGGGATAGTTTGGCGAGAAAGTCAAATCATGTTTCCTCCACGTTTCCTAACCCTAATCCCAAAGTTTTTCAGAACGAGACACATTCAGTGTCTACATTTTTCTCCATAGTCGATATCAGGTACATGTAAATGTGAAAAGTTTTTTCAGTTTTTTTTGCCCCACTGTTTCTTGGGAAAGTTGTAAGGATAACTGTAGAGCCCAAGCAGATAGTTCTATTACTCCCAGTTTCATGGTTTTCCTACTAACGGCAGCCATGTTGGAGCATGTTTTGCCACTCAGTCCAGCTATGAGGTATGTTCCAATAGATATTTTTGCATACCCTCTTTAAACCAACAATCGGCGTGATACACTCGAGAGCACATCATACACTTGCCTCAAGACATGTTGAGCTGCTGAGTATCCTCTAATGCACTCGCTTCTGACACTTTCAAGGCTTGTTTAACACAAGGGATGCCAGAAATGAAGGTGAAATGACAATGAGCCTCCAGTCCATATTTTAATTTCGTCAGTATGAGTTTAACCCAAAGTTGCTTTTGATGTGTGAAATGTATCAGTCATTGTATAATTATTACCAGCTGTTTGTAGTCATATTTGGCTGCTGCTGCTAACCCCAAATAGCTTTGAATTCTATGGGATTAAAGCAAGGCACCTACAGGCTGAGATTTTGTATTTTAATAAGGTTTATTGCCGCGCTGTGCGACATAAATCTAATAAACTTGGGTTATAAGATCAAATGTGATTATGCATAGACTGTATGATCTACTGAATTGTAGCTATGATGCAACGTCAGTATATTAACAGAATTCACTGAGTGTGTTTCTGATATCTGCGCTGCTTTAGAGATGCATAATGATGCTGAGGGAGAATTGAGCATGTGCTCCATTCCTATTGGTTGGTTAAAGGTTGTAGAAACGCTGACCCTGTCATCTAGTTATCCTAAATTTCTGTGCTTCTGACCGACTATCTTTGCTTGCAAGATTGTGGCATCGGCCAGAGCATGTGACAAATGCCTGTCCCTTTTAGATGTGTGTACAAAGTAGCTGGGACATGATTATTGTTTGGGGGGGAGGGGGCCTCATTGTGAGTGTTCTTCATTTTTTTATTTATTCATTATTAAACCATAAACGATATTGTTGACCACCCACCAGGTAAGCTCCCCAGGCTTAGGTATGAACATCAACAGGTGCTTCTGTTCCTCCTTCCACTGAGAGAAGAAGACCTAACACTGTGGGTCTAAAAGGATTTATAGCTGTTCAAGCAGCAGTTACTGAGAAAAGGACCACACAGAAAAGAAAACTAGAACCTCCATGTCTGAGATGTGGAGGAAGATGTTATGGGGCCCAACAAGGATAAATTGGTAAGTAAGACAAATGTCATAAGAATTTGGGGTTTTTCTACAAGGCATTAAAAAACATCCTGCCTGACAACACTTTGTTTTAGTTTCCTGAAAGGAATTCACAACCACCACCTCACCAAACACTGCATACTATCTATCGGAACAGCAGTAGACCTTGTGAAGCTGAATTTTGACAAATATTATACTCTGACATTTATTTATTGAGAACAATTACGCAATGTTACAGATGTGTGAGTGGCAAAATTAGTGTGATCCTGTGCTTTCAGTAACTAGTGTGACGACCTTGTGAAGCAATATCTGCAACCAAATAGTTCCCATAACTGTTGATCAGTCCTACACATCAGCTTGGAGGAATTTTAACTCATCCCTCTGTACAAAACAACTTTGTCACTGTGATGGTGGGTTTCTTTACATCAACTGCTTGCTTCAGGTCATTCCACAACATTTCTGTTGCAAAAAGGTCAGGACCTCATAGGCGCAGCCTGTTAAACCATTCATTTTTTCTTCTTTAACCATTCTTTGGTAGAATGATGTGTGTGCTTAGGGTCATTATCTTGCTGCATGTGCCAGTTTCTCTTGAGATTTATCCTGGACATATGTCCCGATATTTTCCTTTAGATTTTGCCGGTATAATTCAGAATTCATTGTTCCATTAATGATGGCAGAGTGCACTGACCCACATGCAGCAAAAAAGGCCCAAATCATGATACTACCGCCATCATGTTTTTACATATTGGATAATGTTCTTATGCTGGAGTTTTTTCCTTTTTCCAAACATTCCTCTCATTTAAACCGAAAGTTCTATTTTAGTTTAGCTTAGAAGTTGCCCTGGCCCTGACCATTACACACCTTGCTCTTGGTGTGATCTTCATCATATTTAACCAAAGATATAGAACATTCAGGAAACCTTTAAATACCCCAGTATAGTTGTTCCATGCAGTGTTAGGTAGGTATATGTGTTTTAAGACATGTCAAACTTCATTAATGCACAGCTTGTGTGTGATTACATGTCTGGGTACTGTGTAAGTTTAAGACCAGACAGTAAACCATGTGTTGGTGAATGACATGTATGTGATTATATGTCAGTCTGCATGTGTGTCTCCAGTCACCTCTGTCCAATCACTGACCTTCTCTCATTGTCTCTTTTTGTCTTTGTCTCATTTACCCTTTCACTGTAGATCTTTATCACTAGAGCAGGATTCTTTCACACATTCCACACCTCTTAGCAGAGCAGTCAGGGAGAATTCTGCACTCGAAGAATGTACCATGTACACTTGTACACACGCTGATGAGCATTCTGCAAGTGAATGACACTCAGTTACAGTAACAGAGACAATTGTACTTCTGTCAAGCAGTTTTTTCATATTTCAAATTGGTAAAATCTGAACCAATTCTTTCAGATTGGGTTTGAGAACGTCAGAACTGTTCACAATGGTGGTGAATGGAACCAGGCATCTGGTTTCTCTAAAAGCTCCCTCAGCTTAGGACATAGTGGAATTCCTCTTTATACTCATTAATGCCTTATAAAATGTTCAAATCCATGTCCACTGAATCTGTTGCCACTCACCCTTGCTTTACATCCACCTAGAAGGACACCAATACACTCTTGGGAGTCACCTCCTGAAAAGCTTACTACACACAGAAGCTGCTTCACTCTCAAGTCAAATCATGCTGTCAAGTTCACTTTTATTGTCATTTTAACCATATACAGTTCAAAGAGCTCCTCCAGGACCATGGGCTACATGAAAACACATGACCACAAAAATCCCTATCAGGAAATAATGCAGATGAATGGTGTTTTGTGTCTTCGTGTGTGTATTATGTTGATAATATGGATGCACAATAATATACTGTATATCAAGAGACATCTGCTAAAACATATAATATTGGCATCGAACTGATGCATAGATTTGGCTTCAAGTCAATATTTGATTATATAATTATTGAAAGAGCAGAAGGTTTAAGTGATGCTGCCCTAATATGCTTTCATATTTAAAAAATTGTAAGTTCTATGCGAGTAGTTTTCAAATCAAGATCCCAATTTCTGCATTTTTCAAAATGTTTTTATATCCGCTTCGGTTGATATGCACATAAAAAATATCAGATATCAATATTGACCTTCAAATTCCACATCGGGGCATCCCTAACTGAGACCATGTGTTTCAGATTGTGAGAACATGTTTTCGATGCTTGCCGATACTAAGCAAGTAATGAACCCCTTTTGTTTTATTTAATGATGATTTATCAGTTTACATGTTGTAGGAACATGCTTTAATACCTCCTCTTGATATTTACACAGAGCAATAGCTCAACTCCACCAACCACTGCTCCCCCACCCTGTCAATAAAATATTTCATCCCCACCTCCACATGTCAAGAAACCCCATCCCCAAACACACACACACACACACACACACACACACACACACCAGGACTGACAACAATCTCACTCCTCTCTGAACCTAAAAGCTATAAACACTCCATCAGTAAAGCATCCCAAATACCTACCTTGAATGGGGGTCTTTCGTGGAAACCCGTCCCTATTAATTGGTTTAGGATACAGTTAATATTACAGCCCTTGAAAATTACAATTTCAATATAAAAACAATTAATTGTTAACCACTCGTATCATTGTACCTTGGCTAGCATGTTAGCTTGTGGCTAGTATGTTAGTGTGAGGCTAGCATATTAGCTTGCAATTGAGACAACATTAAACAAAGCAGTTGGGTTTGAAATATAATACTTTTATAATGTCTGTTGCTCCTATAAACTGAAAATGTAATAAATATAACTATTTCATCCACGTTAAAAATGCATCAAACTAAAATACCACAGTACTGATTCAAACTTTGCATTCATTACGCGCGTGCCCAACTAGACAAAATGTTTCCTGCTTCTACAATTTATAAAAGGTCAGGTATATATTAGAGCACATAAAACAACCCCTTTTTAATACTGCTTTTAGAAGTAATTGTATTTAAATCAGATAAGCAGACGGTTTGTATGTCTGCTATGAAACATTTATATTGTGTTCTGAATTTTTCATATGAGAAATCAGATCATTGCTCTTTGTTTCAGATATTTGAGTGAATGTATCCTCTTTTTTGGAGACCTATGGTTACATGGGGCAGTTTGAGTTGAATATATAAAGAAGGGCACAAGGAGAGAGAAACAGATGGATAGACTGATGTAGAGAGAGAGAAGGAGAGAGAATGTGACTCACTGTCACCCTCCCATGTGAGTGTGTATGCTGAAAATGTGGGCTTGCCGCCGCAGCCCTGCTCAAAGAAAGTGGTTCCGCTGCATTCCGAAACACAGGCCACCCTTTACCTGAGCCACATAGTGTAGGCATGAAAAAGTGCTTGTAGTTGATGATTCTCATGTGTAAACTATGTACATGATAAATTCTGATTGTGCTTTTAGGCTTTCTCAGCAGCAGACCAATGGACAATTACATTTGATTAGAATTACATGAAATTGATTGATTATTGCTCCTTTTTTAGAATTATGTGAGGTTGCGTCTCATCCTCATGGTTTGCCCTTGTTTTAAATAGTTCAGCAGCCTAAGTAACATCTCTGATTCTGGAAGTGTTAGTTGTGGTGAAGTTGAGGTGAACAGCACTTTGTTTTTGATAGATTAGACCCATCACTTATTTTACTAAAGCCCATCATAAACATGAGATGTGTTATCCTGTAGTTTAGATAACTGAACTTTGCCTGGAAATGTCGCCATTACAGAGAGACCCAGATTTGATCTGTGGTGATGCCACAGACACATATAAATGGGAGTCCAAAGAACTAAACTGGGGGAAAATTGGGAAAACTGCAACTGCAACTTACATTTATAGTAATTGTGTGAATTAGAGTTTTTGTTACACACAGTTACAAACCGTTCTTTAAGAGCACTCGCTGGTTTTGTTCAGACGGAAGGAGAATTCCATTCATTTTTTAAGTATTTTTGCATAATAAATGACTCCAGCATGTGTTTGGTGTGAAATACTCACCCAGTCAGAACTGTTCACAGTGGTGGTGAATGGAACCAGACAGCTACCACTAAAAGCAAAAAAGACAAAACACCCATAGTTACGGCAAACGTTTCATATATTCTGTCCCTGAAACCTAGGATACTTCTACCACTATTAAACAGGTAACCTCTTCTTAACGAAAAACTTTTTTTCAGCGATTTTTCAGCTATTCTGCAAATAAAATATATAAGATGTAAAGTGGGTTTAGTGTGAAGCTCTGTTCTAGATAAATTAAACAGAACTGTTCTCAGTGGTGATGAAAGCTGCTCACAGAATGTTTTTCCATGAAATGGTTATGAATATGTCTGATGCCTAAGAAATTGCTCTACCAGAGTTTAGAGAAGCTTTTGGGCCTGAAACTAAACCCATTTATAGTGGAGGGATACGTGCAGGGCATTGTGAGGCCAAATAGTCTCCATAATGATTTAGTTCAGATTCGCAATTTTACCAACATCTGAACTCAGAGACATGTTGACCACCACTTTAAAGAAATCCCAGTCAAAACCATTTCACACCAGATACACTCTGGATGGCTTTGTCTATACTGCATTATGCAGAAATAAAAAAAAATGGGTGGGAGATCCCTTTAAAATACATTGGTCACTTTTTTTTAAATTTCAGCAAACAAAATAATAACAGTGGTCAAGGGTTTCCTGGACAACTGCACAAGTCTTGCAGGAAATAGGAAGAATGACAGCCTTGTCTGTATGTGTGTACGTGTGTGTGTGTGTGTGTGTGTGTGTGTGAGAGAGAGAGAGAGAGACAGAGAGAAATGGGAGCGTAGAACAGGTCTGCCCGGTCGCTCAGCACGCCTGGGTGTCGGCCGACACCTGTTCCTTCAGGGTGGAGCAGGGACAAACAAACATCTCCACTTTTAACAGGGTGACACTTCAGGGGACACACACACACCCTCAGAGTGTTGCACAGAGTGTGTGTGGGGGCATATGAAAGTCAGAGAGAAGGAGCGACAGCGCGAAAGCAAGCCCAGGAGTGTGTGAGGAGGGTTCGAGACCTAACTGAGAAGGTGACTTTCACCTTATTAAAAGCTGCAAGATGTTTAAGAAATCCGCCAAGGATGGGACCCTCAAAGGCGCCACAAAACCGACCAAGTGAGTGCTTTGATTTTCCTCTGCCTTTCCTGATTTGAGAGCACTTTTTGGAGGAGAAAGTGGTAACCGGAGCCCAGGTGTTAGTTAGGCTAAACTCGGTCAGCTTCTGCCTCTCTTGCAGCTCAGATGTGTGTCATATATCCCACGCTCTCGCTCTTCCTTGCCTCAGAATGGCCTTCGCTAATAAAGGCATTTTTGCCCTCAAAGTGTTGTGATATTCAAGGAATACTACGAGAAGGAAGGACAAAAAACAGAAGAGAATAGAAAACCTGTTAAAACACATTTACACTAGAAGTCAAAGTGCACTGGTGAAAAATTGGTGGAGTGTTCCTTTAAGATTATCTTAACTGTTAGAGAAAGTGAAAACTCACTGTGTCATTCCACAGTAATCCTCTGCCTCTTCGCTTTGACACTTTTGGGAAATTTGGCTTTTGGCCTCTTGTGTCTTTAAGTGATCTCAAGCATAATATTTAGCCCGTAATCTGGGCATATTTCCCAGACTGAGATTAAACCTAGTCCTAAGGCACTGCAAATTAGTCCAAGACTTCCCTATCAGTCCAACTGCCCCTAAGGGTCTGTAACACTTCGGTTCCTCAAAACTACAGAACATAAACATTAGTTTCATAGTAGGTACTGAATAATTCATAATAAATACTGAATAAATGACAGCAGGTACTGAATGATTCATAATAAATACTGAATAAATGACAGTAGGTACTGAATGATTCATAATAAATACTGAATAAGTGATAGGAGGTACTGAATGATTCATAATAAATACTGAATGAATAACAGTAGGTACTGAATGATTCATAATAAATACTGAATAAATGACAGTAGATACAAAATAATTCATAATAAATACTGAATAAATGACAGTAGATACAGAACAATTCATAATAAATACTGAATAAATGACAGTAGATACAGAACAATTCATAATAAATACTGAATAAATAACAGTAGGTACTGAATGATTCATAATAAACAGAACAATTCATAATAAATACTGAATAAATGACAGTAGATACAAAATAATTCATAATAGATACTGAATAAATGACAGTAGGTACTGAATGATTCATAATAAATACTGAATAAATGACAGTAGGTACTGAATAATTCATAATAAATACTGAATAAATGACAGTAGGTACTGAATGATTCATAATAAACAGAACGATTCATAATAAACACTGAATAAATGACAGTAGATACTGAATGATTCATAATAAACACTGAATAAATGATATTAGGTACTAAATGATTCATAATAAATACTGAATAAATGACAGTAGGTACTGAATAATTCATAATAAATACTGAATAAGTGATGGTAGGTACTGAATGATTCACAATAAATACTGAATAAACGATAATACGTACTGAATGATTCATAATAAATACTAAATG